>JAAGKR010004267.1:0-63458 GCA_011419295.1 Clarias macrocephalus | reverse complement strand
TCATTAGAAATGATGGTGATCAGGGATCGTTCATTAGAAATGATGGTGATCAGGGATCGGTCATTAGAAATGATGGTGATCAGGGATCGTTCATTAGAAATGATGGTGATCAGGGATCGGTCATTAGAAATGATGGTGATCAGGGATCGTTCATTTAAAAAATGATGGTGATTAGGGATCGTTCATTAGAAATGATGGTGATCAGGGATCGTTCATTAGAAATGATGGTGATCAGGGATCGTTCATTAGAAATGATGGTGATTAGGGATCGTTCATTAGAAATGATGGTGATTAGGGATCGTTCATTAGAAATGATGGTGATCAGGGATCGGTCATTAGAAATGATCAGGGATCGGTCATTAGATATAATGGTGATCAGGGATCGGTCATTAGAAATTATGGTGATCAATGGTTGCTGATGAAAACACAAATGATTAGCGATTGGTCATTGATCAGACATTGTGTTATTCTTCAATGAGAAGCAGTTGCGATCAGTGAACATTGGCTTGCACAAGCAAGTCTTTGTTACACATTGGTGCTGAGTCATCCAAACCTAGTCTCTCTCTTATTCGCAGCAGCACTGATGTGAGCTACAGACATGCATTGAGTAATGCATCTGCTGAAGTCGCTAGCTTGGCAAACCTATGGACACCAGCGCCTTTATTTCTGAATTGTTTTCATTTTTCATTTTCAAACTCATCTCTGCTGATTGTAGGCATTTCCATCTTTTTTTTTTATTTTAGTAATAGCCTTCATGTTATAAATTAGCTGTCTCAGAGAGAGTCAACAAGGGCTTTCACAGAAAACATTTGCTCTATTACCATCAGGAGATTGCTGTTTGAATCCTGAAGATGACAAATCCATGCTAGGAACCATGGAATCCAATAGAAGAAACCATGCTGTAGTGTGCTTGGGGTGGGAGGAATGGCATTACTCTCTCTCCCCTGCTGATCAGAGTGACACTAAAAGTCGTTATTGTCTGTTTGCTGAGAAATGGCAAGAATCATTTTATTTTTATTTGTATTGGTAGAAGTAGAGCCATGTTCAAAATCAAGTATCCCTTCTTTTAACTCTATCTGTTTTGGTGTAAAAAATATTGTAAAAAAAACATTATATTTGCCAAACATGACCTTAGACAAACAACAACATAAAACTTTAACAAAAATTTTAACAAAAGTCCCCTCTTCCTGTTACCACAGTACTCATAAGGGAAAGGTGAGCAAGTTAAAGTGCATGACAGCACAATTAGAAGAAGACTGAGCAAGTACTGTTTGTTTGGAAGGGCTGCCAGGAGAAACCTCTGCTGTCTAAAAATAACCTGGAAGCACAATTGACATTCACAAAACTGCATTTGCACAAGGCTTCTGGAAAAATGTCCTATGAGACCTAATTAAACCAAAATGGAGTTGATTGGCCTTAAACTCTTAGAAGAAACACTTCATATCCTCTGTCAAACACAGTAGTGAAGGGGTGATGATTTGGGCTTGTTTTGCAGCTACAGAACTTGGGCACCTTGGAGTCATTGAGTCGATCATGAACTTCTTTGCACAGAAGAGTATTACAGAGGCAAATGTAAGGCCATCTGTCTGAAATATATATATATATATAGGAATAGCTGAAAAGTAAAAGAATCAAGGTTTTGGAATAGCCTAGTCAAAGTCTAGACTTCACTCCAACTGAAATTATTTGGCAGGACCTTAAGAGATCTGGGTGTATGCAAATGCTTTAAAACCTCAAACTGAAACTGAATGTTAATAATAATAATAATAATAATAATAATAATAATAATAATAATAATAATAATAAAATAAACTGAAGCAATGCTGCAAAGAGGAATGGGCCAAAATTCCTCCACAGTGATGTGAGAGACTGATAAAGCTCATAGACCCATAGAGGACATTATTACTTGTTGTACATTATTTCAATATAGAGGACATTATTACAGTACTTGTTGTAAATTATAACATTATTGTTGCTAAAGGTGGATCTTAAGGCCATGGAATCACGAGAAGTACTTAGAATTGCCCATGTTATTTCCTGCTTTGAAGTGAAGAAAGTGTAGAAGAAAGCGGCGCGGTAGTGTAGTGGTTAGAACTGTCGCCTTGCACCTCCAGAGTCCGGGTTCGATTCCTGTCTCTGTGTGCATGGAGATGGAATGTTCTCCCCATGCTTGGTGGGTTTCCTCCGGGTGCTCCGGTTTCCTCCCACAGTGCAAAGACATGTAGGTTAATTGGCATTCCCAAATTGGCTGTGTGTGTGCCCTGCGATGGATTGGTACCTTGTCCAGGGTGTACCCTGCCTTGTGCCCTAAGTCTCCTGGCATAGGCTCCAGGCCCCCCGTGACCCGGAATACAGGATTAAGTGGTATAGATGATGAGTGAGTGAGTGAGAAAGTTATCGTCCGAGGTTGTATTTGCCTAATACTGAGAGCCGATTGTTTATGATGTTTCTACACAAAGAAATATCTTTTACACATGACTGAATGGTATCCTTTATATAATAGATGAGCAAACTGGTAAGCAAGAACTGGCAAATAACCAAATTTGAGGGGTGAAAAAAATAAGCCCTAAGCAGCTTTAGCATAAACATCTTAGGATATGCTTCAAACGACCAAAGAATAGGAAAAAAAAATCGTAGCCAAGCATGCAGCTATCAAAGCTCATCTTTGTAGAATGGTCTCTGGTTTACAGAGTGCTATGAGCTGAGCAGACTTCATAATGTTCCAGTGCTACCAGGTCAGGTTTTTTTTTTTTTTTCCCCTCTGCAGTGTTCTTTGAACTGCTGTATATTTTTAATACTGCCTCCTGAAGATGTACTGCATGATGTTCCTTTTAAATTTTGCACTGCATATTGCAAAAGCACTCATGCTGTTAGTCTTTAAAACAGTGTACTGGGTTTGAAAGGGACATATTTCTGAACGTTCGGCTTTTAAAGGCGGACACCTTATCAACACGAACAAGCAAAGAGAGGTGAGGGAGACCACTGTGAGAAACGTCGCTTGCGGTATTGGTTTATTTAACAAAGAAAAATGATAAGAAGTGGTGTATTTGTGTGTGTGTGTATACAGTATATGCACTTGTGCTAGATTCAGAAAACGAGCCAGAACTGCTGTGACGTTCAGACTGAACACAGACACATGGGAGGTCTCGGAGCGAAATTTCCACTGGTTAGAAGGCTGTGTACAAGCGAACTAAACCCATCATGTCTTCCTTGGTTTGTCTTTTTGTCCGAGTTCACTTTCCTACAACTTTAGTGAGCATACGCCCCGTTTAACTGCCAAGACATCACTTCTAATTGTGATTAACCCTTGCCTTATTCCCAGTGCATTCCTCATCAGATCCTGTAATAGAAATGTTTCAATTCTAACCTGCATCAGGACGTTTTTTAATTTTTTTATTTTATTAACCTTACATGCTTTATATCCAATAAAAGGAAACCATCGCGTCTTTTGATCCCGCTGAAGTCGTCTACAGGCTAAACGGAGTCTCTGATGTAAATCGAGCATGACTGAGTCCACTACCAGAAATTTCATCATCAATGCATTATTGAAATGCATTATTCATGAATACATTAATAATAAGTATCAGCTGAGACAAATCGATTTTATTTCTATTTGAGGAGTCGCCGCATGAAATTACAATCCTGTTCACTTCATAAAAAAAAGAAAAGAAAAAAAAAAAAAACAAATGTCCTGCTGTGTTTCTCTTTTACTGACCAACACCTTATATTCATTCAAATATGAATGATGGGCTTTATCTTCTAGCATGTAAATTTCATCATACTTTATTTTTTAAATTACTACTCAAGTCATGTCATCAAACACAGGCACAGACTACTGGGGTACTGAAGTATAATCTGTGTAAATATAAATAAGTAACACACATTTTATGGTATTTTACAATTAATTTTTCTGCGACAATGTGTTTTAAACACAGCGCTGATTAATTTTCTATAACGGCACCATTTGGGCTGCTCTTCCGAATGCAATATGCTATTCATAATGTTATTCATAATGCTATTCTGTAAGGAGAGTTGTAAGAGGGAGTCTTAAGTGTCATTACCCATGTGAGTAAACATCAAAAAAATGAGAATGAACATTATATGTCCAGACTACATTTATTTTTCAAGGAACTAGAGAAATAAAATTTAATTTATTATAATGTTTTTTTTCTTCTCATAATTACGGAATCATGTTTTTGGATTGTATTGGAAGGAGAGAGAGAAATTGTGGTTCGTGTCCTCCTCAGTGCTGCTGCTCTACAGTGAAGGGTGTAATGAAGACAAGTGTCCAGCAGGAGGCCTGTTACTCCAGACACTGGCCTCACCTGTCCACAGCAGTGTTTGTAGGTGAGATTTGTACCAGGTGTGTTTTTTTATTTATTTATATTTTTTTATATAAAACCATCTTCCAATAAATAAACTTTTCCACTGATTTGGTCATATAGTGATGAAAAAAGGTCTGTACATATTAATTAATATGTAAAAATATGAATAATATCAATAAACCGTCTTTATGTCTTAAAGGGCATAAAAAGACAGTTGTCATCATTCAATCAAATCAATCATTGAATATCAGGAGTTAAAATGCTGGATATCATTATTATTATTTTATTTATTTATTATTATTATTATTGTTATTATTATTATTATTATTGTTGTTATTACTGTCTGTTCTAATTAAAACAGAATTTAACACAACAAAGCAAAACATAAAAAATAAAAGAATGACTGACTGAATGAATGAATGAATGAATAGTTTATACACAAATAAAAAACTAACCAGTGAAGGAGAAAACACAGAATAAAAACAAAAGACACAAACAAACGAAAGAAAAAACTGAAAATCTGAACAGAAGCAAAAACCGAACAAATCAGATCAAAGTAAAACGAAACAATAAACCTCAAAATAAAACCAAAACAAACCAGAAAAACTAATCAAAAGCAATAACAAAGTAAACCAAATCAAAGTTAACACCAATGCATAACATAACATATAACAAAACAAACAAAAAAACAACACACAAATAACTAAACTGAAAAAAAATAGCAAAAACAAAGCAGAGCAAGACAAGAAAAGAAACAAAAAAACAAACAAAAGTCACAGCTATTCATATTTTTGACTTCATGGAAATTCGAAAGCCAACGTACTAACCGTTAACTTTAATCCTTGTATTGGACAAACAATAACCTGTAACTGATTGAAGTGGTTTCCCTTCTGCTATTTATTAACAAAGTGGAAAAAAAAAACTAAAATATTAAGAGTCAGTGAAGTGTTTGTTTGAAAGGAGCCGCTGTGTGCTAGAATGATCGACCCCCAGCAGAGACGGGGATTCCGACACAGCGTGTCTAATTTATCAAACTGTACACCAAACAAGTTGTTTGTGAAATATTTCGCTACAGAATACTCAGATTTTATTTACATATACCGGAAATCTTAATCCCAATTTAGATCTTGTATTTAGATTTGTGAATGTTGATTCTTTTATATTTAGGATGTGGGGGGGAAAATGGGAAAAAAAGAAAGAAAAATATGAATAGCTATTCAAGTAATGAAGAAAAAAATTATGTCAGAAAGGAGGATGCACTGGTGCTGTTTAGTCATCATTTTGCTTTGTTGCTTTCGATTCTCTTACCTTTTATGGGGCTTCGTGGGTGTCACTAAATGCAAATGAGCTGCGTTTAACCATATGAATATGAAAAAAAAAATCTGGAGTGTTTTTTTTTACATTTACATGCAATTTTAAACAAAGGCAATAATTTCGGGTTAATGCACTTTGACCCACACCAGGTGACGTTCTATAGTAGCCCCCCCGTTCTCACACTCCCACCCTCTGACCTCGCCCAGGCTCCACTCTGCCTCACTGTATTGTGAGACAACGTGCCTTTGTGTCAAAAGTAGACCAGAGCAGAAAAAAAAGGAGAGAGAGAGATATGAGCTCTATAGAAGAATAGAAGGCAATGGAGATGATGAGGAAGGGACGGATTAGAGCTGTGAGCCAGGCGGAAGGGGAGAGGGAGGGGAAAGCACGGAGATCTCTACTGATGAAGCTGCATACATTTCTCTCACGTTCTGGAGACCGGCCACATTTCCACAGAACATCCTTTTTTTCCTTTCTTTTTCTCTCGCTCTCCCTTTCTGCAGTAGTGTTTGTGTGAATGCATGCGTGCCTAAAAGGTTATTGTCAGAGCTTCTGAACGTGCACACACACACACACACACACGCGCGCGCACACCGTGAATACTCTCAAGCGGAACAGTGCCGTTAAAAATGGAACTCTGCACGCTACACTACAGTGGAATTTCCAGCCACTTGAGTTGAATTTTGAATTTGCGCATGGGAAATCTGGAATAATGTGATTTAAATCTGAAGAAAATGTTTCGTTTTTTCACTCTGCTGATTCGGAACATCGGCATATTGATGTAGAGGAAAGTAGATTGAAATCAGATTTAGGGCACATCCTGGTGGAATTCTTGATCGGTTAGGAGGGGTTGATTTATTTTCTTCAACAGCACTGCATGCACATGGTTACTATTAATGCACACGCGCTAATATGTTTTTCTTCCTGTTATATTACACATTCCGGATTCACAGATGAAACACTTTGACAATAAAGGTGTGCGCTCTAATCGTTTATGCGATTTAAGCGATCTTTTGTTGGTCGATTCAATTCATCGATTTGAAGCCTCAATTTTCCAATTTACACTATTTAGGGTCCTTTAAAAAACATTTTAAAAATGATAAAAAATTATAAAAACAAAACGCAAAATAGAAACTTCCTTTGCGTTTTATGGGCAGTTGGTGCGTCACCGCGACCTACTGAACTGGAGTGTGTAGTAGAAGACTGGAAGAGCAAAAAGATGATTGTTTTACCGTAGTAATCAACAACACAGGTTACACAATGTTGTTTTAATTTTTCTTTTTAAATATATATAAAAACGTGTAAAATAGTGGGTGGTGGCATAGATGTTAGCATTGTTGTCGCGCACCTCCAGGTTCCGGGTCAGAATCCCGATTCGGGTCTGTGTGCATGGAGTTTGCATTCTCTCCATGAGGGTTTCCTCCCACAGTCCAAAGACACGCAGAGTGGCGTTTCCAAATTGTGTGTGAATGAGCATGTGAGTGTGTGTGCCTTGCGATGGAACCTTACAGGATAAAGTGATAAAGACGATGAGAGAGAGTGAGTGTAAGAAATATTGCCCAAAAGCAAATTGAATCTAAAGAATCTAAAGCTTTAGTTGATGTATACTAAAGTTTTTAGTGAGAAAAGCTGTATATTCGTAGCTTTGCATTTTTTCATAAATCTAACAGACTGTTAATTTTTTTGTTTACGAGTGCTTAACATGTTATTTTTTGCATGTTGCACTGAGACGTTCTAGTCTCTCCATGATCATGTGCTCTTTCTTTTATGTAATTGTTTCATGTTCAATTTACGTTTTCTTTCTTTGTCTGACTTTTTCTTTAAAAAAAAAAAAAAAAACTGATGAAAATCCATTTATTGATCTCCACTCTCGAGTCTCGAAAACCTATAATACGTCTTTTAGAAATTGCCCTGCTCTGTGCATTCCATACTAAACACGTTTTTGCTTTCAGCCTAATGGAGGCCAGGGAGCTAAGCAAGGGCCAGCTGGGATGCTCCGCGTCTTACATTTCAGGGTTGTCCGCTTTATTTATTTATTTATTTGTCTAGTTTTTGCCTAATCCTGCTGAATAGAGCCAACAAAGAGAGCTCAGACAATGCACATACATATAGATGCTCAAACATCACCCATTATAACAAACTAATTAAAAATTACATTAATCGATCCAAATCTTGCACAGATTTACCAAATGTGGAGAAAAATCAAAAACAATATGCATAAAGAGGTTTTTTTCTATTGGACATGTTGCAAACTGACCCTTATTTACTTATTTACAGGTCAAGGAAATCATGGAGTGCTTAAACATATTCATTATTCGCCACAATGAAAGCTAATACCACTTTCCTAGTATTAGCTAAATGAGATTCTTGGAATATGTGATGCTTTGAAACCAGAGACGGGTCCATTTAATGATGCAGTCTACTAACCCTTCCATGTAAATATATTACTTCATGTGATATAAACTGGAGTTTTAATCAATTGGCTACTTTTTTTTTTTTTTTCTGGAAGCACCACGGTAGTTAATAACACTAAGCTAGAATAAAAATAAATGAATAAATAAATAACAATCTGAGTTCAGGATTTGAGTAAGGATTTACTACTGAAATTGCATTCACTGATTTCCAGTATTATGAATTAAGGTTATTTACAAGAGAACATTTTATAATTATGGCTCTTACCTTAACCGATCCTATCACCGCTACTAAGACTTCTATAAGTTCAAGGGCAGGACAAAATATGTAAAATGTATCATTTGCAAAATAGATATAGATATTACATCTGAAGAGTATATCTTCAGGCGTATACTCTATCTACATTTATACAGTTAACAGATGAAGAGTTTGTAGAAATATTTAAAAAGGTTAAAGATAAAAATAAACTGATCAGCGTCTGGTACATAACTTGCCGTCTACTCAACATTTTTTATTTAATTTATGAAGCAAGGTTCAGTTTTCATAGGGTACGTCCTATTTTTCAGAGTAAGCCCTGATGAGTCGCGCTGTTGTTATGGTAGTTTCTGTTATGCTTCCGCATACTCTTGTCTATACACTACTTTTTAAAACTATTATGCTGATTGGCTCCGAGTGACGTTGTCTTTTAAGTGATGCGTATAGACACGCCCACCTCGAGGAAAAAGAGTCAAATAAAATAAAAAAGCCTCCGAGTGGCGCAGTGGTAAAAAGCGATCATCCGGAGATCGCTAGTTCGAATCCCGGGTGGTGCTGTAACCTCTCGCAGCCGGAGGTCTAGAGAGAGCTGATTGGCCGAGCTCTCTCAGAGGGGAGGGATGAGAGGTACTTAGTGCTCCCACATTAATCACGGCTCTACACCCAGTCAGGGACGTCTGTGAGCTCACGCGAGCGGATGGAGCGGATCGCGCTGTCCTCCGAGTGTGTTACGCCGCCACCAACGGTACGTGAGCGAGCAGTTCGAAAAGATGCGGTTGGCTGGCGTCACGTGGTTCGGAGGAAACACGTGATAGTCTTCGGCCCTCCCGGCTGAGTGGTAGTAGTAGCCTTAATGTGGGAGCCCCCTAGTGACAGGGAGGAATTTGACACGACTAAATTAGGGACTCTGAATGCTATGACATAATCTGGCACTGCTCATAAATTCACTTCTACCCAACATATTGATTGAATTTATGACGCAGGTTTGGCACAAAATTTCATTAAATTCTGTTCAGACAGTTTTGCGTGACGCTGTGACAAAAACAAAAATAGAGATAAAGACATAGAAACAGAAATGTTTTCCAATGTCTAAAATCTAAAGATATCAATGTACAGACAAAACCTTTCCTTTACTGATATATCATTGTATTAGTCTTATAAATATTTAATTGTTTCTTGTTTTTTTTAATTTTTTTTTTTACATTACACCATTCTACACCAGAAGTATTTCTTATCCCTCAATTTTTTTTATTGTGGATGTTTAAAGGAAAGTGCTTGCGTTTCAATGTCTTGGTCTGGATATTATTGAAAAATTACTGAGGAGAGGGGGGGAAAAAACGTCTTCACTTCTTTTCCTCAGGAAAAATCCTAGTTTGTGCAGCTGCCTACAAGAACCCCCACTTTACTGACCGGTGCGTAACCCGTTTCTGAATACGCGCAACTTTCCCAGCATTAAAACTGACATAACCACTGGACTTGAGAAGTCTTACAAACAAAGAAAAAATTTGCCACATGCTCCGATGTGCTTAGATGTTGTTGTGCGTGACTTTAGGGGATTCCAATTTTCACAAAATAAATAAATAAATAAACAAACAAACAAAAACAGCCTTCTTCCAGTTTCCTCCTAATAGTGGAACACGTAGATTTCTTTTACTTCTTTAGAAACTCCTAATTACAGATAATGGCTTTCAATTTAAAAGTCATTCCGAGCTACGATATCTCTACAACAAAACAACGAAAGCCATTAAGCACTAAAGGGACCCGGCTTATCTTTGAACACAAGAAAGTCAGAGATGTGGGATTGGACTCTGGTGTCTCTTGTATCGTCAGAGCGAGAGAGCGAGAACCCATCTGTCCCCGGAGCTTCCAAGATGAGATTATGCAATAAGAAAATGGCATCACAAGGGAAAAAAAAAAAGATTAAAAGTCACTGAGAAAATCATCGCAATGCCACACTTTGAACATGACAACATTTCAAATGCCCTCATCTGCATATTTATAGGGTTGCGATTGCGCTATTCTGTTTTAGACCCGACATTCAGCTTCGTTGACACCGTTATAAAGAGTTGCGAGATGATTGTCATGTTTTTTATGGAATATCACCTCGCCCAAGCACTTTTTACTTTCTATTTGTTGGTTTGTTTTGGTCACATTGTCCCCATTCTGTCTTTTTTAGATTTACTCTATGCATTGCATGTCTAAAATATGTGCTGCTTTATTATACACTATATTATGAATATTAGAGTTAGGAAAACGTTCCGCTTTTTTATTACCATGTTTTTTTTTGTTTAGTTTTTTTAATCCAACATGATCGCTGCAGGCAGAAAGCCAAGGCACGGTTTAAAAAATAAAAAAAAATAAAAAAATAAAAAAATTTGATATAATATTTACACTTTCTTGAAGTTGAAGTCTGTCACACGCAGAAAGCTCTAATTATAAGGCACTTAATGTCCTACAGAAACCTACATCAACACACATAATTGCTTTTGCCAACATACATTAGCTGTCAGAAAGGCTGCTTTTTGTTTCAATTTTGAAACAACATGAGATAAGATTCATTTATTTATAAATAGCATAATAGCATAACGCGACCTTATGTCATAAAGGTCATCGCTCCACGTAGGTGTCGTGTCGGCTTGACGGAATTAAAAAAAATTTTTTTTAATCACACTTCACTTAAGGGTGCTGTGCATAGGGCTATGTTAGAGCTTCACAACATCAGCTACTGATCATATATAACGGTTGATGCTAATAAGCTTTGGCTTGGCATGAAAGCTGCTTTTTTAATATATATATAAAACAAAGCAAACATTTCTGTTTACTTGCGCTTCTGTTATGATGATGCAGGAAGTTAGGTTGGATTAAGTCTTAACATGACCTCCTGTCCAAAAGAATGTTGATTAAGAAGGCATTATGGCGGCTTGACATCAAGACCTCTTTCTGAAAGCCGGGTTAGACCTGTAACATTTTTATAGAGGTTTGTATCAGTTGATATAGTGACTACTGTATGTAGTTTTCATACGCTTATCTAAGCACGTTATAACATCTGAAGCCCACTGACATAAGCTTTACCAATTGTTGAGGTGGCTTATGTTTCCTGTCAATGTTATGTGGTGTTCATAGGGCTACACATAAACAAGCCTACTGTCATAAATCTTTACAAATATTATGCAGGCTTATGGTACCTGTCGAAGTGCTTATGTAGTATTCACATGGCTACATGATGCATGATACCTATCCCGGAGCCTTATGATAGCTAAAGCGTACTGACATAAGCCTTAATAAATATTATGTGGTCTTATAATACCTGTCAATGTGACTTTGGGTATTTATAGGGCTACATATCTATATAAGACAGCTGAGCCCTTTTATCAGTGGCCATAACTAATGTTGTGTGGGATTTGTGATTATGTAGCG
Source organism: Clarias macrocephalus (assembly GCA_011419295.1). Classification (NCBI taxonomy): domain Eukaryota; kingdom Metazoa; phylum Chordata; class Actinopteri; order Siluriformes; family Clariidae; genus Clarias; species Clarias macrocephalus. The sequence continues at coordinate 51,735 of JAAGKR010004267.1, read as the reverse complement.
CTCATATGGCTACATGACAACGACATGAGCACTTTATGGCCACTGATATTGGGATATATATAAAACACTTGCTTTGGCTTATTCCAATATGCTTCAGCTATTTATAAACACTACATAAGTACTGCAGGCTTAAGCCAGTTGTTATACAGTGCCTATATAGTGTTCTTTTAGATACATGACACCTACATAAGCACTTTGACAAGTGTCATAATTCTACACAAATGTGGTGTTGGCTTATCCCATTATACTTTAGCTGTCTTTGAACACTGCATAAGTAGTGCAGGCTTAGGTCAGCTGTTATACGTTGATTATGTAGCATTCATGGGGCTACATGACAACAACATGAGCAACTGATATTGGGATATATAACACATGCTTTATAATTCAGTTGTTTATGAACACTATGCAAGTACAGCAGGCTTAAGCCAGTTGTTATACAGCGCGTATGTAGTGTTCTTTAAGATACTGTACATGACGCCTACATAAGCACTTTATGATAACTGATATTGGGACATATATATTGTATAAAACACTTGCTTTGGCTTATTGCAATATGCTTCAGCTGTTTATGAACACTACATAAGCAGTACAAGTTTAAGCCAGTTGTTATACAGTGCTTATGTAGTGTTCTTTTAGATACAGGACACCTACATAAGCACTTTATGACAACTGTCATAAATCAATACAAAAGTTGTGTTGGCTTTTCCAGTATACTTCAGCTGTCTATGAACACTGCATAAGTAGTGCAGGCTTAGGTCAGCTATTATACGTTGATTATGTAGCGTTCATGGGGCTACATGACAACAACATGAGCAACTGATAGTAGGATATATAACACTTGGTTTGGCTTATTCCAATATGCTTCAGCTGTCTATGAACACTAAATAAAGCTACGTTTACACTGTCAGTTTAATGTGACCCAATTCCGATTTTTTGCTCATATGTGACACATATCGGATATTTTCGAAGTCCGTGTAAACAGGAAAAAAAACGCATGCATTCCGATATTTCGAGATCGGTTTCAGGCCTCCTTCATATGTGGAAATAAATGTGATATAAATCAGATATGTGCTAATGTGATTGTCGTGTAAACAGACAGATCGGATTTTCTGAGGCATTGCGTTCTGTACGTCATTAAAACTGCAACTTCTTCGCGGTTTAATGACGTAATCAGGCACACCGAGGCGCTGCTCATCCCAAACAGATGGGGCGTTATATTCCTGCCACAATTCTGAGCACGAGGTTCGACATTTTGAGAGCAGGCAAAGCAGTCTATGCGCGTGCAGTGTCTCCACTGCGCGCTCAACAGCTCAATTCTGCGCGTGCATTGTCTCCCCTGCTTGCTCAACATGTTCTCCGCGCGCGCTCGACTCTGCCTGTACGCTCGCTCAACTTCGTCCAGTGTTACAAAACTGCCACAAAACCAGCCAATCACAGACTTCCACACACAGCTTCTGATTGGCTGTTCCTTCTCTATCAGTTTGGCAGTTTTGTAACACTGGACAAACTCGAGCGAGCGCGGAGAACATGTTGAGCGAGCAGAGGAGACACTGCATGCGTAGAACTGAGCTGTTGAGTCCCTTTATGTATGCGCGAGCGATGTTTCAGGCGGTATGGCAAGTGTAAACACTTGAATCGGATATGGGTCATAGTTGAAAAAACGTGTAAACGGACAGTCAGAAAAATCAGATATAGGCAACAAATCAGAATTGGGCATCGAGACCTGCAGTGTAAATGGGGCTTCAGTGTTGCAGGCTTAAGCTAGTTATTATATGCTGCGTATGTAGTATTCATTCGTATAATTGACATGTCGTGTTGTTAGACCTACATGACACCTCGACCACTTCATGATAGCTTGTCATCTTGATGCTAAATGGTATTTGTCAATCATGACCATAGCATGTCACCCCTCTGAACCATGTCCTTAAGGACAGCGTCACTCCAACCTGTTTATTTTTCTCTAATAGACAGTTAAATCAGAAAACATATTTCCATGCGAGGGAGAAAAAATTCCCAACGCAGCACTATTCCTGTTTCTTTGACTGCGCGCCACGAGGTCGAGGCCTGTGGGAGTCGTTGCGATGCTAAGCACAAAAACAGGACAGCGATAGAAAGAGTAAGGAGCAGTGGGTGTGCTGGAGCGGTGTGTTGAGCTTGTCTCTTCAGATCAACTGCGGCGCTACACAAGTCCTTCCAGGAGGTGGAGAAATCCGAACATCACATACACACACACAGACACACACGGCAGCTCGAGTAGAAGCCTCGTAGCTTATCAATGCCTAAATGACTGACTGCATCACCCATCATCCCAAGCTTCAGTTTTAGGTTAAGTAATGCTCCTTCTTCTTTTTCACCCGACCTCAAATATATAAAAAATAAATAAATAAATAAATAAATAAGTGAGACACGAGAGAGCCGAGGCTCTAAGCGTTCGTTTAAGAGCAGCCGAGGCCAGCGGAAACCGCCAGAACAAATGTGGCCCAGTTGGCCGTGCGGCATCCCATAATAAGCCCGCGCTCAGATTGAAGGGCCTCATTTAAATCGGCATCACGGAGCCGTCACTACAGAGAGGCGAGGGCTTCTCGCGCTCTTTCAACAGTCAGAGCTGTCAGACGTCTCCTCCGGCTCTAGTGTATTATCTCACGCAGACAGAGGGAAAACGCTAACATGAAAGAGGTGCTTAGAAACAAAATAGTCCACTGGCGAGCACCAGACAGACAGACAGACAGACAGACAGACAGACAGACAGACAGACAGACAGACAGACAGACAGACAGACAGACAGACAGACAGACAGACAGACAGACAGACAGACAGACAGACAGACAGACAGACAGACAGACAGACAGACAGACAGACAGACAGACAGACAGACAGACAGACAGACAGACAGACAGACAGACAGACAGACAGACAGGGACTACGTACATGGTGGTATTATTATTATTATTAGTAGTAGTAGTAGTATCGTTGTTGTTGACAAAGACTCTGGTCAGGCTGACTGACAGACAGACGGGGACGACATACAAATTATTCTTGTTAATTGTGGTGTTTATTATTTACATATTTATTATTTGCTTCCTTACAACCTCCCCCCCCCTCCTAACGAGGACAAATAGTCATCACTGAGAGAAATACAAATGAAAAAAAAATTTATTAAGCGGACGACCACTTAATATCATGTACTAGCATAAGTGAAGAATTTGTAGAAATAATAGTTAAAAAGTTAAAGCTAAAAAGAAGCTGTTCAGCTTTAATCTAATCAGTGAAATTATTATTTCAGGTTGAAGCCCACGTACATGTCTGCCTGTCTTTCTGTACGATAGAACTCTCTGTAACGTATTAATACAAAGAAATACAATTTTGTAAGGTTGAGTATCTTAAAGCGTAAATGAGGTGTAAGTCGTCATCAGTCAAAAACACTCCCTGTTCAGTAATCGGAGAGTGAATCAGAGCCATCACAGAGAAATATCGGATGAAGATGAAGTTTTGTCTTAAAATGACTCTTACTTGTACCACGTCAGCGCTGTTATTTCAGCAGTGAAAATATGAACTAATCCCAATAAAAATATTCAGTTTATCTTTTCTAATTAATATCTATTGGTGCAGGTGTTTTGTTTACATTGAGCACGTAGCTTATTTTTAAGGAGATTACTAAATCCGGCATATAACTGTTCATAACTTAAATTTTACTCAGCATTAGGTTATATCATTTTAGGTTAAACTTCAGGCAGATATCCAAGTACTGCAAAAGTTCAATTAAATTCTATCCGTCGGTCGATTTAAGACGCGCCCACAGTTTGGCGCTTGCACAGTATGCTGTTAAAACGTCTGGTATATAATCTGGCGCATAACCGCTCATAAGTTCACGGTTATTCAACATTTTGATTTCATTTATGGTGCAGGTTTAACTCCAGGCAAAAAGTACTGACAAAGTTTCATTAAATTCTGTCCAGCCAGTTCTGAGTAATGCTGTGACAAAATCTGGCTGGACAGACATACGGACATACAGAAATTTTTCTGAGACCGGTTTTGGGTCCTCCAACGTAGGAAATGTAAAGATATTGAAAGGGCGAGTTCTGACCTATGACAAAACCTTTTCTTTTATTCATATAAATCAAATCACCTCTGCCTGTATTTTATATACACACATCTGTAAGCCACATCCTTTTCATTCTAATAAATTTAAGCGTGTACAATACACCGCCAGACATATTTCATGTAAAGTAACATGCTGCAGCGATTTCGATTTCTATCTGCCACCAAAAAAATAAAAAATAAATAAATCCCTGACATCACACATCATGTGAAAAGGAAAAAAAAAAAAAAAGAGGCGGGTGCATGACAGGTCATGTACTGCTTTAATGCTGTATATTTCACCGGCGAGGCCGACGCTGCAGAAATGAAGTGCGATCAGCGGGAGCGCCCCAGGGAGCCATGCATGGCACGCTGCTGTTTTGGCAGGCAGGCAGGCAGGCAGGCTTACGGAAATGTGAATGAGGAACATATTTTTCATGCCGCCTATTTACCGTTCCCTTCCGTCGGCGAAAAATCTATTTAAGGAAGCCTTCCTTCTCGCCCGAGGCGCAGTGGAGATGAATGGCGCCTGCTAATCTTGTTCTGACGCAAAACGCGGTAAAGCGAGCGCGAGGGCGAGCTGGAGTCTTACAACTGCTGGGTCTGAACTCCACCCTTGCATCATTTCCATTCTCGTGGAAATGCTCGTCGCCCACGAGCATAAACATGGATTTAAAGAAGAAAAAAAAACTTAAGAAAAAAAATGATTCTTCAAAATCAATTATTATAATAATAATAATAATCTTACACTGATAAAATAATAGATTTTTTTTTATTCTATAAAATTTGATAGTAAATCTATAAAACATTCGTGTAACTGTAAAGTTATGAAGTTTATAATGTTTGGATTTGTGCGAGCCTGCCAAGATTAGGTAGCAAGTGTATTCTGCCTCCATGCACAGTCGAAAATAAAAATATAAAAGGGGTCATGTTACAGACGTCTTATAATCGGCCATGCTCTCAGGGTCAGAGGGTCAGAATTCTTTCACCTCAATCACACGTATACTAGCTTATTACGGGCGTCCGCGAGCTCGTGCATGTGGAAGCGGGCGGATAGCACTTTTGCCTCCCCGTGTGTGTGCAAGAAGAACTGGTTCGAAGAGAGGCCGGCGAAGGAGCCTGAACGACCGGTGTCTATTGGATGTTACAGATCTCCAAAATCTGCATTTAGACTCACTTTCACGGATGCTCTAGGAGAAATTTGGGAGTTCATTTGGGAATTTGGGAGACCAGAGATAAGTCACTTTTAAATATCTTAGTGTGGGGTCAGAGCGCGGGGTCAACAGACAGGGTTTAAGGGCCTTGACTCAAGGGTTCGACAGAGGCAGCTTGGCGGCAGCGCTGTAGCTTTAACCCTAGACCTACTGATCGGTAACTCAGAGCCTTAACTGACTGAGCCAGCGCTGCTCCAAGGGATCTATTGTTCAATACGGGAAAAGCAAACACTCAGCGAAGAAGCTTATGAGACTCCCAGGTGGTTTTGCTCTATGGAGACTCTATACAGGCATCTTGGACTCCTTGAAGTACCAGATCATTTAATAATGAAAATCTGTCTGCTTCTTTTCTGGAGTTCCTCAAAACATACTGTACATCCAAGCGTACAGAAAAATATAGTTGATTTAATGGTACAGAACGACACGAAGTAACCCTCAGTGAAAACCCAGGAGGAGAGCAGTGTGTAGAGAGGAGACTTTACGAAAAAATCCAAAGACATGACGGACTGGACCGATTCGTTAAAACTATATTCTTAGTCATTATTATTCTTATTTTTTAACCCTAAGTTAACAAAATGGACTGAATTTAAAATTTGATGCATCTCAGACTGTTTATTCAGTGTGACATTAAGTTAATTAAACAAACACACACGCACACACACACACACACATATATATATACACCAAAGAAAAGTCAGTCAATAAAAAGCCTGGCTTGCTCTTATGTACACTTCAACTAAAGCATTGAACAGCTTGAAAGCATTCGTGTGGTTCCTTTCTGCCGCAGGTCGTCTGTCTGGCTTTGAGTGAGAGCGAGAAACGTGTCGAAGGAATGCGAGTGTGTGTTTGAGAGAGAGAGAGAGAGAGACTACAGTTCAGGTTGCATTCTGATTGCTTCAGGGAAACTTCGGGGTTTCATGGCAGAGGAGTCTATCCATCAGTTCCCAAAGGACAGAACATGTCCCTCAGCTTCTTCAAGCAATGTGTTTGTGTGTGTGGGTGTGTATGATGAGGTGGGAATGCAGCTTTCAAAAAAGTTTTATCTTGAGAAAGGCGACAATAGACTTTTGTCCAGCGTATGTGTGTGTGAGAGTGAGTACGTGGCCGGCTCGCACCCACTGAGGTGTAATTTTCTGTCATTTTGTCGCCGCGTTTGCTTTGAAGATATTTCGCTTATTTTCTTGCCATGCTCGCTGAGTGCACTACAGGTGTGTGTGTGTGTGTGTGTGTGTGTGTGCATGTGTGTGTGTGTGTGTGTGTGGAGTTTTGTCAGAGGCTTTGAGGTAATAAAGGGGGGCGCAGCAGTCTTTTTGTCACTGTAAGCCTCCTTTAAAGGATTTGTGTTTGCTCTGTCCGGTAATGTCGTCCCTGTGTGTGTGTGTGTGTGTCTGTGTGTGTGTGTGTGTGGGAGAGACAGAAAGGGGAATGTGTATGCGTATGTCCTGTGCTTGAGATGCGAGCCTCCTTGGTTGTCATAGCCACACACAAGGATCCCTTATCTCCAGGCCCCAGGCAAGCAACCCTTGGGGACTCTCTGTAGGGAGAAGTGTGTGTGTGTGTGTGTGTGTGTGTGTGTGTGTGGGGCCCATACGCTTTTGGGAAGAGGTTTTGGACTGCGGACAGTATGTCAGAGTCACTGTAATTAATGTAATGTGCTGCAATTACCTCTCGTTCAAGTCAATATTTTCAACGTTCACCTTTTGCACGCTGCACAGCTGCTCAGAGAACAGCTGGATTAAGGATTTATTTATTTATTTTAAAGATCCGATCATGAGGAATGATGTGCAAAAATACGACGTCTTGTTTTTCTTACGGATTTGACAGGCTGTTTCCATTCAATTCATTTTTATATATACAGTACAGACCAAGTTTGGACACACCTTCTCATTCAAAGAGGTTGAATTTGTATTATGGCAAGAAAAAAGCAGCTAAGTAAAGAAAAAAACGAGTGGCCATCATTACTTTAAGAAATGAAGGTCAGTCAGTCCGAAAAATTGGGAAAACTTTGAAAGTGTCCCCAAGTGCAGTCACAAAAACCATCAAGCGCTACAAAGAAACTGGCTCACATGCGGAACCACCCCAGGAAAGGAAGACCAAGAGTCGCCTCTGCTGCGGAGGATAAGTTCATCCGAGTCACCAGCCTCAGAAATCGCAGGTTAACAGCAGCTCAGATCAGAGAGCAGGTCAATGCCACACAGAGTTCTAGCAGCAGACACGTCTCTAGAACAACTGTTAAGAGGAGACTGTGTGAATCAGGCCTTCATGGTAGAATATCTGCTAGGAAACCACTGCTAAGGACAGGCAACAAGCAGAAGAGACGTGTTTGGGCTAAAGAACGCAATAAAGAACACAATAAAGAACACAATAAAGAACACACTTTGAATGAGAAGGGGTGTCCAAACTTTTGGTCTGTATTGTATCTACAGTACTGTACAAAACTCTTGAGCCTCCCCTCATTTGTGGTCTCCGTTTTCCAGATTGTCCAGATCTCTCGACTGCTTTCCATCTTTCTCGCTGTAGAACATCAAACTTCTAAATTGTTTGGAAATGGTTTTATAACCCTGTTCAGATGAATGTAACAGTTGATCTGTCTAAGACCTCTGGCTTATGTCTTTCTTAACCTCCAAAAGCAATTCACGAGAGGAACTGGGAAAATGCTACATGGTGTTTACTGCGCGCATGGACAGACGCCATTTTTGTCTCGGGGCTGTTTTCCGCTGTATTGGACTGTGAACTGTGTATCGTTGAGGATTTCCCCAAATAATTCTGAATTATTCACCATCGGGACAGCTTTACAGGACAGACATCTTCTATCATCGTGCTCCTGGACTGATTCGTTGAAACCGTTGAGGCCGCCTTTGGACATTTTATACGTTCTTGTACACACTGATAATAATCTATATAATCGTAAATATTGGTATCTGGTGCACTGCAATGTCTAATTATGCGAATGTGAGCTACTTGCGCAATTTGATCGTTCGTTTCTGCGGAAATTCCTAACTTGAATGTTTGTAAGTCGGGGTCTACCTGTATGAGCCGCGATGTAAAGATGATTTTATTTACACAATATCGTGCAAATTCTGTAGAGCAAATATGTCTTAAAAAAAAAAAAAAACTATAAAGCCCTGTAAACAGTAATAAATTAAACAAAGTCAGTTTTTCATACGACACCAATTCGTAGAAGTATGATCACCTGACTTTTTTTTTTTTTTACTTTGATATGACGAGAGCTTGAGACATGGAGTCTATCTAAGGCAGACAGCAGCACAGCATTTCATTCATTCAGAGCATAAAGGGGGCTGTGGCATAAGAGCTCAACTGCTGGCATTTGTAAAGCAATGACGAGACACACACTCACTGTGTCTACATTGCCAGGTTGAGAGCTGCGGCCATTCTCAATAGCCACCTGCTCCAGTCTAAGCCAGAACTGAAAAAAAAAAAAAAAAAAAAAAAACTTACACATCTGTCCATTGTCTAAGGCCTTTCAATTCCAAAACAGCAATTTCCCCAAATGCCACATAATAAAGTAGCCCAGACAGCAGGCATCTCGTGTTGGCAAAACGCAGCACAGGGACGCTACGGCTTGCACGCCATGCCAGCTTTGTGTCTCCAGTGTCCAGCGGAGGGGAAATTGATTCTAACAATGATGTATAACTGAGCGGGACTGTCGAGTGGCCAGCAGTTAGACTAGCTGCAGCAAGCGGGACTGGCCTTCTAAACGGCCCGAAGGGTGTTCGGGAGGGGTTGATTTATTTTCATTTACCGCCACTGTATAGTGCTTAAACAGTCGTATCTGTGTCTTTATATCTGTATCTTTTAAACTTTTAAAGCCGACACATAAAGGTTTTTGGAATGAAACATGACCCTGATTGCTTTGTCGCTACAAACAGCAGGAATACCAACCCTGAGACTGCATACATATACACAGATTCAGGTCTCTCAGCTCTCTCGGAGTGGAGGGATGAGAGGTACTTAGTGCTCCCACATTATTCACAGCTCTACAGCCAATCAGTTCGAAAAGATGGTGGTTCGGAGGAAACACGTGATAGTCTTCGGCCCTCCTGATTGAGTGGTAGTAGTAGCCTTAATGTGGGAGCCCCCTAGTGACGGGGAGGAATTGGACACGATAAGAGAGAAAATCGGGGGGAAAGTCAAAAAATAATTTAAATTTGGCAAGAAATTTGTCTCGGCATACGTAGCATTTTTGGCAAACCGAACGGCGGATAAGTTCACAAGCCAAGTCGTTTTAAAAGAGTCAATGTACTATACCAACGTTGCCCTCTGCGTGCTTTCCAAAGCTACGTGAGGTTTAATGGCTGCCTCCGGAACGGATTATATTAGTACGCCGAGGTACCGGCGGTGTATTACTAAATATTTTACTGGTGTCAAAATACCTTCTGCTTCTTTCTGTCAAACTTCACCTTCATCGCTCTCTTCGTGCTCCTAGCCCTAATGGAGTTCTGTACACTGTGACGAGAACATGCTTTTGATCACACAAGGTTGATTAAAAATTATTTTTTATGATATCGTTTCTATATTTACAACTGTTTCCTGTTCATGTAACGCAGAGATATTAGAAAAAAATGGTGATGGTCCCAGTAAGCTTTTTTCAGTAAGCTCCAACAATACAGTATGTTCGAATAGGGCTGTCGATATTAACACGTTAACGCATGGGATTAATCTAGAAATTGTAACGCGAATTAATCATATGACCAAGTTTGACCCAGATGGCTTCCCACAATCGCAGTGCGGCTATGTGGGAGTGGTGGCTCAGCTGGCTAATGCTCTAGACTGACCGAATGCAGTGCCGGTCTCATTTGCAGGATTTTGTGTTAACATTTGTTAAATGTTATTATGTTATTATTAAAACTGCGTAATCCATTTCTTCTAACCAGTTTGTCATGCATTTCTTTATTCCAGCAATGCATGTCTTTTTATAATACAGTACAAGTAAACCTGAATATTTAAAAATCTTTAATCACAGACTGTTACTGTAATTATCTATATATAATTTTAAAAAAATCAATTGATACCACTAATATATACAGTATTATTTGAACAGCTGATATTGAGATGTATCTGCTACTTATGATCTGTAAAGTCTTCATAATGGCTCTAATCTGAGGTGCTGTTTGTTAATTGGTGATTTCTGAGGCTGGTAACTCTAAATGAACTTCTCCTCTGCATCAAGTTTTGGTCTTGCTTTCCTGGGACAGTTTCATCAAGGTGCTCGATGAGTTTTGCAAATGCACTCGACACAATACTGTTCCAGAAGAGCTGACCTTTATGTCTTAAAATAACAACCGACTGGTGTTGTTGTTGTTGTTGTTACTTAATTACATAGTGACGTGGTATTTCATAGTTTGGAAAAAAAATCCAGTATTGTTCTAGAATGTAAAACTTATATATATATATATATATCAAACTTGTATCCAATAAATGTATATATATTTATTATATGAAAGAAAAAGGGAATGTGATACCTGATCGCATAAAAAAAAAAGAATGCATGTTGAAATGATCAAGCTGAGCAATAATATACAACTTTTTTTTTTGTTGGTTACTGTTTAAACGCAACCCGCTCTTAGTTGAAGCACACACTCGAACGACCAGCGACTTGCGGGAACTTGGACGTCTCTGGTTCGTAAGAAGTGTATAAAGTAGTTATGATGGCTCCTCTATCATGGCTATTCTTCTGAAAGGATTTATGTTGCAGCTTAAAAGAATGGAGCTAAATTAGGTCTGAAAGCTCTGCGCCTCCATTTCAGACTGGACCACAATGAAACCAAAGAAACACTCTGATTGGTTCCTCCTGGCTCTGAACTCTGGGACCTGCCGGATTTAACCAGCGCATGCATTGCAATAAATACTGTTATTATTTAATTAGAGAGAAATGTAAATTAGAATAAAAACTGGAATACATATACATATAATAAAAATAGGAATAATAATAATAATAATACATGCCGGTAGCTCTTCATATCAGAGTGGCAGCATCAATAAACCCAGCAGTGGGTGTCTCTATGCGGCTGGTTCACGCAGCTTTGGTTTTTAAGATTCTCAGCAGGTGTTTCGAGCCATTTAAACTGCAGACACACACACATACACACCCAAACACCCAGACGTGCTTCGGTATACGATTACCGGCAAATAGGGTGTGCAGAGAAACTAGCACTGATATAGCGGGATTTAAACGCACTCAAACTCAGTTACCCCTACGCACCGAACACCTTCCGCTTGATCAGCAGGACGTCAGGCGCTCGTCCGATTACGTTTCAACTGTTCTGCTTTTAATTAGATCTTGGTTAGCAAACCAAATAAGACCGAACAAAAAAACTGAAGAAAGTACTGTTTTGAAGTGTTTGCTGAGATAAATCCAGAAGATCAATTTAGATCAGTTGTGGACAGAAAGTTAGGCAAGGAAAGATATTGCAAGGATTGTGGTTTGATTATAAACTACACCGAGGAGGCAGGAAATCCTTCAGAAAACGCACTAAAACATGGCAATCGACTTTGACGAGTGCGACCGAAAGCCTAGCCTGACTTAATAATACACTCCTTGGAGGAAAAGACGTCTGCCTTTCATGAGCTGTTAAGCGAACCATAATCTAAGGTCAGTGTATGTACGCCTTGGTTATTCCTTTCCTTTGGGTTTCATTAAAAAAAAAAAAAAAACACACACATCCTTTCAGTTTCCTACTTCCTAGCACGAACAGTGTCTTGAAGGAGAAAATGATCTCACACACTCCCTCATCATCTAAAACGTCTAACTATTTATCCTGTACGCGGGGATCGCGGGGGGCCTGGAGCCTATCCCAGGAGACATAGGGCACTTGGCGGGGTATACCCTGGACGGGGTGCCAATCCATTTCAGGGCACACGCTCATTCACACACTACGGGCAATTTGGGAACACCAATCTGCATGTCTTTGGACTGTGGAAGGAAACCGGAGAACCTGGAGGAACCCACCAAGCATGGGGAGAACATGCAAACTCCATGCACACAGATCGAACCCTCGACCCAGGAGGTGCAAAGCGACAGTGCTAACCACTAAGCCACTATGCCACCTACTGTATGATCACACTTAAAAAAGAATGTTTGGTTCAAAGACAACAAAAAGTATCAAGCTTGGTCAATATAGACTGTGGCTGAAAATCTCCAACATGCCCAAGAATATCGAAGAGCGCTCTTCTTGGAATAACGGAAACGTCAAGCTGCATCTTAAAGCTGAAGATTAGCACCTTGCTAAATGTTACGGGCCACTTTTTCCATCTACTTCACCTTTACATCCAGTGAACCGACGACTCGTATACAGGGCTTTGTTGGCCTGGAATAATAAAGCCAATAGTTAAATAAAAAATAAAAAAAAGAAAAGAAAAGAAGACAAGGCAGAAAAAGCTGGCTGTTTTATTTAATTCCTTCGGTCAATGTGTGTGTGTGTGTGTGCGTGTGTGTGTGTGTGTGTGTGTGTGTGTGTGTGCGTGTGTGTGTGTTGCGTGTCTGCCCAAGGCCCCAGTAATGGATAGGCGGTCTTCCCATTGTCCGGCGCTAAATGGTTTTTCTGTCAGCTCGCTCCTACATAAATGAGTGCAACCAGAGGGTGAGGGTTAAAAACACTTTTACAGGTGGAACGCTTGGTGGAAGAAGCAGATGGAGGAAATGAAGTGGAAGAAAAGTGGGTGGCCCCTGATAATGATCTGAGAGGTGGCTGATGGAAACCGGGATCCGTGTGGCATTGATCAATGGGAACGTGACAGACTGAGGTATCAGCACAAACGCGGCTAATCAGAGGTGAAAGAGGAGGTGTGGTCAATTAAAAACTACATGCTTCCAGACCAGCTGAAACGCCAAGGTCAGAGAAACTTCGCTAGGGTGTAATGCTATGGACTCGTTACAATGGGTAAGTCCCGATTCCTTTGCTCAGATTGGATTTGCATGTCAGGACGGTTCAAGGGACTGTAATGTGTCCTCTGAAACGTTGCTCATGTTATCTGGGTTAAACCACACCATATTTGTTCGACCACGCGTTCATTTCAAACAGTGGATGCGATTTTATCAAAACTACTTGACCTTTATTCATCACATATACGTTGCAGCACAGTAAAGTTCTTTATTCTTCGCTCATCCCAGCTCCTAGTTAGTATGCTCTGGTCAGAGTGCAGGGTCAGCCATGACACAGCGTTCCTGGAGCAGATGGGATTAAGGACCTTGCTCAATCTGTTGGAACTGGGGTTTGAACCACTGACTTTCCGTTCAGTAACTCAGAGCCTTAAATATGAAATCCTCGTGCCTGCCCATGATGATTGACGTCAGTGAGTGTACCACGCATGCGCAGAGGCAACAATTCGCCCGAATATCCGATCTGCCCGTTCTCATCCACGTCACATGACCATGTATCCAATCTAGTACCACATACAAATGTGACTCAAATCTGATCTGAAAAATTTGTGCGTTCAGACAGCCCTAAAATAACACATTAAACCACTTAAAAAAAAAAAAAAAAAAAAAAAACTGAATTGGGTCTAGACTTAGACTACCCAGTGCTTCCAGGTTACAAGTTAAATCCTACTCCAGCTAACAGATTAGAAGTAGAATACAAATTCCTTACAGTATCTATTCCACTGCACTTAAGAAAGGAATGCAAAACATCTCGGGCGTGGTTTTAGGAAAATAATCAACGATCACCTGTGGATCGATGCGCCCCTATGAGAAGCGAATGCACTCGCTTGACAACAGAACATCAATTAAACATTTTTTTTCTTTTTAAAGTTCAAGGTCTCTAACATGCAAACAAATGCTAAATCTTGGGATGAACGTTTACCAAAAAAAAAAAAAAAAAAGACAAGAAGGGAAACAGTAAACATAGACTAGCGCTGTCATCAGATTTCCATGGTAACCCAGAATTTCAGACAAAGACATCAGGAATATATTCAGCAGTGCAAATGGCTATGTGGGCAAAAATAAGGAGCTTGAAAGAATGAGAACCTTCATATACTTCATAAAAACACACACATACGCGTACGGATACACATTTGTACATAGCGCCTTTGTGTCTCAGGGTGTTCAGTACTTATGATTGTGACCTGCGTATTCATGCAGAGAATGTGCCAGGCAGACAATCATAAAGAAATCTTCTGGCCTCTTAGAGTCTTCTTAAGTGAAGACTCGTATCATGAAAACCGCGCGAATGCTTGAGTTGGGGGGGGGGGGCAAGTGAATGCAGAATGTTCCCACAAAACATACAGACACACACACACACACACAGACAGCTCTAAATAAAGATGTGTTATTGTAATATTGTAACAAATGCATGCAGACTAAAAGGTTTAATACCTTTAAAAAAAATTTTAACCACAACTTTAGCATGACGGACCAATGTGGCCGTTTTTTTTTTTTTTTTACTTTTTTCTTAGTGTCCTTAACTCTTTGCTTCTAGCAGCGTTTAATTTTAGGGTGGAGTTCTTGATTTTACACTTTTTTTCCCCCTTTTCATCTTCTCTTTTTATCCCCTACGGGAGCTTTTATTGCTCCTTGGCCGCTCCGCAGAGGATTAATGTCACCGAGTCGGTCTCCGAGGCACACAAAGGCTCCGATATGAGCACATAAAATGTGGGGTCGGAGAGATTTACCGTCCGCACTTTGATGAGCAAACTGAGAGCTTTGCTTTGGACCATGACTACGGTCCAGAGATTCGAATATGTCATAATGCTCTTATGGGGAAATGAAGTTGGCGGCTGTGAAACGAGCAAGCTCCTTGTCTTGCTCAGATTGATCAATAAAAATGGACTTGGAGTGTGCACCTGATGTGCTTGAAACATTTCCCCGGCTCGCTCGTGTAGAAATATTTGCGTGCCGCACAGCACGCGTGATCCGAGCCTGCTTGTGAAAAAAACGATTAGCAATGTCACCTTGCTCCTCCATGGTCCGGGTTCGATTCCCACCTCAGGGTCTGTGTGCATGGAGTTTGCATGTTCTCTCTGTGCTAGGTAGGTTTTCTCTGGGTACTCCATTTTCCTCCCACAGTACAAAGACATGCAGATTAGGGTAACTGGCGTTCCCAAATTGCCTATAGTGTTTAAATCAGCGTGTGTGTATGTGTGCCATGCCATGTGCCATGTTTGATCTACCTCATGTCCTAATTCTCCTGGGATCCTATATACAGGATATGGCGGTATAGACTATGAGTGAGAATGAGTGATCAAATAAGTCTCCATTGGCAGCGTTTTTGCAGCAAATTGAAAAACCGCTTCAAGCATGTTTTCCACCACAGGAAAGTTTTAACTATAAAAGGAATAAAAAGCACGACGTACAGTATACTGTAGAAATTTCTGACGAGTAATTTTTATAACAGGAATAAATAAAAACACTATACTAATACGAAAACGCTGATGTTAACTGTAGGAGCCCGAGGCTGTTTGGAATTCACAGACCTAGCAGAGCCGATATAAAAGCATCACAGGCTCATGGAATGCTGACCCTCTAACTTCCGTCGCACAAATCTGCCATGCGTGCACGTTAATCCATGCACACTTTGTCAGATAAAACTAATGAATTACCCCTGCTAGCATAAATCAGTGTGCTGCCTTTTCATGTTGGGTTTTAATGAGCTATCGAAAGCTTAATTAATTCACCGCAAATTCCTAAAATGAACTCCGTGAGCTTCCATTAAGATTCGGTGTGTTTACGGGGCTCCGTGCAAAGCGTTCTGTCAACACGCCTGGGAAGTCAGCTATCGCCCTTTCTCGATCCCTTACCCGAAGAAGGAGAGGAAAATTCTCTGACATTTTACTGATCATTTCCCTTAACAGAAAGCCTAACCCTCTGCATTACCATGATGAAATGAAAACAGTTGAGGAATACTAATGAAATTCAAGCTCTAATATTTATCCATTATCTATACATTACCACACAATAATATCCTTCTTCCTGGTAACCCAACAGAGATTCATCAAAGTCCACTTTAATGGAAAACATAAAACGGTTTATGTAAAACCCACTGTAGCTGTAAAAATAAATAAATAAATAAATAAATAAATAAATAAATAAACCGTTTGGTGTACTTTGTGTATTTATAGTCCTGCATAAAAACCTAGCTAGAAGTTACTTGCACACTAGAAATCAACAGGAACTGAAGTCGTGTCTGTCTTTACTACATAAACACTATCATCTATCTCAAGATTTTCACAACTATTAAGTGAATGTGTCCCGGTGGTAAGGGGAAAAAAAAGTTACAGCCACTTACTTGAGAGTGAACTGTTCCACTGTTGAGTTTGGCACCAGATACAAGTAGATGTTGAGAGTCTCGCCAGGCTTCAATGGTTTATCAGGTAGCCTCAAGAAAAGGTTCTTGTCCAGTTGCTTGTCCACTACCAGCTGCTCCTGACTGGGCTGGTACAGGCTGATGCTTCCAATACGAAGTAGTGGCTGCTGGGATGTGCTCTCCCCTCGAGACCCTCCTCCTCGCCTGGGGTAACTTTCACCACATTCCCCTTTGCTGTCTGGATCATGGAGGGTGTAATAAAGCTCTGCCTGGAGGGTTTCCCCAGTCATCTCCAGAATGTCTGCAACTGATGACTTTCTTCGGCCTAAAGGTGCCACGTTGACGTTGAACCAGGTGGACGGAAGGTCCAGCTGCGCCAAGCATTGTGCCAAGTTGCCCTGGAGCCTGCAAGAAGTCTTGATCTCCCGAACATCACGGAAAGCATGTAACCTCACACAAGGCAGCTTGTCTTGGACCTTAAAGTCGTCCCAGTCCCGGCCTGCGATGTAAAACAGCACCTGGACCACTGGGTTGCTTGCGAAGACCTTGGACTGTACAATAAATGCTCGCACCTTCCAGTTGACGGTCAGCCTACCGGGGATGTCCAGGGGACTTGAAGGCTGTAAAAGATCTTTGGAAAGTGTCTGGTCCTGGGTGAAATGACCCAAAGAGATGTTGACCGAAGGTAACTCCTTGGTCTGAAAGACGACAAAGTTCTCAGAACGATGCAAGGGATGGCCACTAGGGGCATTTCGTGCTGGAGTTCGGCTCTCTTGAAGAAAGAAGGCCAGTTGAGTGTTGGAGAGCTTGAAGCTGGCAGGAAGGTAGAGGTCTGGGGGGCTGGAGGTGGCAGTAGCAGCAGGGGCATTGAGCAGGGCATCATAGTTGGTGGGGGAAACTTTACCTGCAACTGAAGAGACAACAAAAGGGAAGATAAGAGAACTGTAACAGGAAGCACAAACGCAGAGGACATCACACCGAATAAGACTTAGTGCTTAGGTAACTTCCAAACAGAGTCAATGTACACAGGAACAATAACCCTTAGGGGGAACACCACCGGTGCAGACTTGTAAACATGGTCATATTTAAATGGACAAAAACAAAGGATTTTTTCTTTTTCTTGAAGTAACACAATGCATGTTCAAGGTGCAGGTCAGCTAAGGTGCAGCGTTTTAGATGTTGGTCAGTTTATGATGTTGGTCAGTAACTATCTATCTATCCATACACACACACACACACACACACACACACACATATATATATATATGAGAGAGAGAGGAAGAGAGATCGAGAGAGAGAGATGGATGTTTGATGCCTGGGGACAAACATAGTTACATAAATTTCTGAATGTCTGCACCATACTTTGATCATAGCTGAAAACAGACCAGATAAAACGAAGTTATCTTGACGTAACCACAAACCTGAAACAAAAACTAGCCAGAGTACAAATCAATTCATAAAATTTACAGAATGACAATAATTGCATTAAATGAAACCATCATAAAGGTCACATGCTTGAACCATAAACAAACAAACAAACAAAAAAACATCTATATAAATGTAAAGCTGGTTTCAAAAAGAGAGACATACAAATCCAACATACTTATAAGCAGAAACAGTGAACAGAGAAGCCATGGACTGTCTTTCTCATGTAGTGTAGCAACAAATTGTCCCATATTAGGACTCCTTTGAGGTGCAGTTCAACTAAGATACATTCGTGGCCCACACCAAGAAACATCCATGAAAATGCAGCGATAATCCTGAAAGGATCTAAACCAGAAGTTTGTAGAGTGACTCTTTGAAAGTTTCCAAAACCTATCCGAGTTGATGAAAAGCCCAGAGTAATCCATCCATGTCACAATCCCTTAGAAAACAAACACTGAGCGGAAAGCGAATCCCGGTAAGCGCTTCTTCAACCCCCGTGTGTGTCCCGGCATGCTGAAACTCTCTGTGCTCTTTCACTCTGTGAACTAAACCCTTTGCACTCTGTCGCGGCTGCTCCAGTGCTTGGCTCCTCCTAGCAGTTCCAGTCGCACCGCCCACAGCGAGACAAAGACCAGACACCTCCCTGTCTCACCACACCTTGCCCCAGCTTTGTAATCACCACTTTAGCTGCCGGCCTGTGTGAAAACACAGGCCTCCCAGGACACTGACACCAGGCTGACTACAAACTCTCCTACTCCATTTATCTTCTCCCGACGGACGTGTTCAGGCAGACACCGTGCATTTCTCTCTGTGTGTGTGTGAGTAAGTGTGTGTATGCTCCTGGGGTGTAGTGGGGGAGGGTAGCATTACTCGAACGCCTTCAGGCACCTCAGACAGAACCGGGGGATTAGAGAAAAGATCATTGGTGAATTAGCCCTGCTCTCCTTCCCTCTTCACAGACTCGCTCCAAAATACGTTTGAATGAAAGAGGGGGATGGGGAGGGGAGAGAGAAGTTTGCCACTCATTCAACACTTACTCCAGAGAACGACTTCTCAGCGGCTTACAAAGAAAGGAACGAATCCGCATATTTGGGACTTCCTTCTCTAAGTAAAGATTTTTCGTTTCTTCTGGTAACGCCGTCAGAAAGTCGCTCGCATCCCTCCTGCTTTTCTATTACACAACCACAAAGACAGGACGCAGACTTTTTTTTTTTTTCCTTTTTTCTTTCAGGTTGAGTTTCTGCCCACTCTGTTCTATAGCCGCTGAAGGTTACTATCTTCTTCGCTTTCAATGGAGGTGCTCGGATTGTAAATGGTTGGATTCGGTTTCGCTCTTGCTCCAAGGTCTGGCACAATTGTAGGCTGCAGTGCGAGAAATGAATACCTACTAAAAGGATGAGCTAATGCCTGTGAAAGCCAATCCATTACAAACACATTAGCCTCTAAAGTGCGTTTCTCCAAACTCTTTCCACAACGCAGGTGGACAGAGGTAGTTGAGTTCAATCCCCCATACCCCTCTGCACCATCACTGCCACCACCACCACAACCGATTCTTCACTGATCACACTCACTGCTTCAGGGCAATGACTTCATACCAGCTTGCATGAAATCATACATCTTCATCATTTTGCATGACAGCGACATGAAACGACCTCCCTTCATCAGATAATAACTTCTGTTGCTACATCCCCAAGTTACAAAACATAATAAGGAAATAGGATCCGAGTTACTGATCCTGTTCCACAGTACCTCCGCTTATACACTTTAGTATGGCTAGAAATGAAAAAAAAAAAAAGACCACCTTGAAATTCTTACTTGAATTACTTCCCTTAAACATCGCTAAAAGACCACAACCACAAACATGTGATACTTTTGAACTTGTGATAAACCAAACCAAATAGATTCGGTTCTGAATCTCGATTCTTTTGTGTGGCGATTCACCTAAATAGATTTTTTTTTTTATATTACAGGTCGAATAACCAGTGATCACAGCTGGTTTTCAGTTTGATCAGCCATTACTTGTGATCCGCCACATTCAAACTGGAAAATTAACAGTCATACACAGTATGATATGCAGTGAGATGCTTATACTGTACGACTGCTCGTGACCTTAAAATCAAGATTATCAATGAGAAATAAATTATGGAATAGAATAAGAATAAAATATAGAAAAATAGAAGAACAAAATATATATATATATATAAACCTAGCTGTACACATACTGTATAAACAATTCTGTGCAGAAACACATTTTTATGGCGCTACATTAGCAAAAATCACACACATTAAAAGCCTTCGATTTGCTTTCTTTCTCTAAACTCTGCGATCGAAATAGTCTCAAACCCTTTGTGGCCACTCTTCCCGTGACTTTCGAGGCATCCAAACATCACCATTTCTTTATAATCCTGCACGCGGTACACTCTTACTTGCTAAGTTTGTTTAGTAATAATAACTATGGCGGATAACAGATACGTCATGCTCAGTAACAATATAGCTTTTTTGCTTAGTTTAATTCAAAGTTAAATATTAAACTCTTGTGTTTGAAGTTAGATTGTATTGTTTAAATGCTGTGCATGGTATTCCTGTTATAAGTAACAGGAATAAATCCTATCATTACTGGAATATTAAGCTCCATGCGAATATCTTACTCTCACATGATGATGAATTTCAGTTGGAAACCAAAACAAAGACTTTAGCGCGACAGCCAGGGACATGGGTTTAGGCATGAGGAAAATCTTCTGCATTCCTCAGTGGGCTTGGCGGTGATAAAACGTTATTGCAGACCCGGTGTTCTTGTTTGAAGTCATTTTAACTTTTGAAACTGTTTAAACGACGCACAGGCCTATTTCACATTCGGAATTACCCGGGAAATTGATCAGAGGATTGTGATAATTAATAAGTTGCTCCTCGAGCGCATTGCTGTGTAGAGAAATGAGGCTAGAAGAACACTTCCATTAGAGTCGTCGTATTGAAATGCACCCGGGGGGGGGGAAATCGTTCCCGAGACTGGGACGGATCAAACAATGCGAAGCGAGTGATCAAACATCGAAGTAATGCGTTCTGAAAGGTAAATCACGCAACAACAGTCACTCTCATTTTCCAAAACAACTGCATGGATCTTCTTAATTCAGTGATTCATATTGTTACATTAACCGTACCGAAGTACATTTTTGGATCCATTAGCATTTCTTCTGGGCTGAGGAAAAAAAATAAAAATCTTCCAGCATCATGAGAAAGTGTGTGTTCTGAGTACTTTCTTTCTTCCTTTCTCTTTTAATCTGTTACATTAACTCTGGAATTAGAATACTTCCTGAGTCATCAGGAATTTCTAATCCTTGCCGGGTCTCTGCAGAGAGAGAGAATAAGGACAGAGCGTAATGAAACCTTTTGATCTATGGTTCTTCTTATGGGGAGCAGTTGCTATGATCCAAAGGCGAATGAATGAGCAGTGGCTCGAACTAGCATGACAAACAACAGTTGCAAATGAAGTGATTAGCATGAGAAACAGGCTCTGGCTGGGTGGCTGTTAGTGTCGTGGCAGACTCCGCTGCTGGTTGGGAAATAAAATCCTTCACTAAGTAATGAGCCTTAATCATCGAGGGTAGCATAACGACAGAGAAGCTAGCATGAGTTTCCCAGTGGATACCAGCATAGTGAAGTTGAAGGCTGTGTGGCGAATTCTTCTCCGGGAGATTACGGGCTGGCGACGCCAAATCTGACCTGTCTAACAGGATTACTTGGCCTGCCAGTGAAATGGCCTTTTTGGTGAACCTGTGACAAGCAAAACAGCAAACTGACTTTGGGCTGGTCCTTTAATGAAGGGGCAGATGGAGAGTGGGAAGGATGGAGGGATTTCTCCGTGGTAAAGTGGCTTTTGCCAAATACAAACTGGTTGTTTGGGGTTTTCCTGTTAATAGCTGGCAAGTTGGCCTTTTAAAACTGTAGATAGAAAAAAAATTCTATCTTGAATATAGTTAAAGTATAAGATTATTAAGCTCATTTCTAATAAAATTTTACAAAAGTTTTAAGCAAACAAGTATTGTTGGTTAATTTTGCAACCTACCAAAATTTTCCACTTTTAGTAACATTTGACTAGGAATAAGCAAAAACAAAAATTTTTTTTATTCTGTTGTAACCTTACTCACTCATCATCTGTACCACTTAATCCTGTGTACCGGGTCACGGGGGGCCTGGTGCCTATCACAGGAGACCTGGTACACCCTGAACAGGGTGCCAATCCATCACAGGGCATACACTACAGGCAATTTGGGAACACCAAATAGCCTAACCTTGCATGGCTTTGGACTGTGGGAGGAAACCAGAGTACCCGGAGGAAACCCACCAAGCACAGAGAGCATATGCAAACTCCAGGCACAGACCAGAAGCGTGAATCGAAGCCGGACCCTGGAGGTGCATGGCGCCAGTACTAAGCCCTGAGCCACTGTGCCATCTGCGGAAACCTTATTCTATGAAATTATAGACAGGTTTAGCTTGATTCAAGAACATTCCACTGGCTAAGATGTAATGTTCTGCAGTGCATTTTGTCCGTTAGTCATTATTTGCAAAAGGTTCACTAATTCAAATTAGAAAAACATGCAGGCTTCTAATAAAGTCTGTTCAGGATTGTTGAGATGTCTACCAAGATTTTTGCCTTTTATCTACGTACATTTTCCAATCTAAGGCTACACGTCTAGTCTGTACCAGTCAGCACAAGTTGTAGCAAGTTGGCATGGCACTTTGGCAAGAAATCAGTAAGTGTGTGAAGGCTACAGATTCGACTCCTTCTGATATGAATGGCAGTATATCAAACGTGTGGTGTTTCAGAGCGACTCTGGAGGCTGTCGCGCGGTGCACACTAGTCACAGGCTCACCCCGTCAATACCTGATGAACACAGAGGAGGCAAGATTATTCAGTCCCCCCACACGCAGGTCAGCATTATTAAGCTCTGTGTGTATCTCATTAGGATTATACTGGACATGTGAAGTCTTTAAAGTCAAACCATGCCACTAATGCAAATAATAACAATTAGCACCTTGTGTACAGTAAATGACCTGTAACTTACCAAAGATAAGCGGATTACAAAATCTCTCTCTCATTCATCGTCCGTACTGCTTTATCCTGTATTCTGGGTCACGGGGGGCCTGGAGTGTATCTCAGGAATCTTAGTGCACAAGGCGGGGTAGACCATGGACAGGGTGCCAATCCATCACAGGGCACACACACTACGGGCCAATTAGCCTAATCTGCAGGGCTTTGAACTGTGGGAGGAAATCCACCAAGCACCCGGGAATCGAACCAGGACCTTGGGGGTGCAAGGCGACAGTGCTAACCACTACACCACCGTGTCGCCCGAACACAGTAAAGTGAAATGTGTATGGACATATGTTGTACTCGTTATGTTTAACATTAAACCTTCATAGTTCACTTCATAGTGTTGAGTGAATGTTTCTCATTTAAGTAATGGTAATGGGGGAAAAATTGTGATATTAAATTGGCAGTGTTATGGACGTTGGATGATGTCTGAATTATGTTAATGAAATTCCCTTACTGACACAATCCTCAAATTTTATCTGGGCTTGGGACTTGCACTACATCCAGTTCCTGGGCTGGGGTTAGGGCATTGGCTGGGAATTGAACCTGGGCCTTCCACGTGGTAGGTGAGAAACCTACAGTACCACTGAGCCACCAGTGAACACGATGTTGGGGGGGAAAAAATTAATAAATGAAAACACCCTGAAAAAATTTAACATACATTGACATGAGATACACACGCTGTGCGTGGGAAGCTGTTGTTTCGGTCTCAATCTCTGATTGGAATTCCAAACCCAAGGGATGTGTGTTCGGGTGTTATGGATGTGATTGGCACAAACGCTCCAAATACAAATGTAAAATTAGTTGTTTAGAAATTGGATTTGCAACGTTGCATGTGGGACGTTCATTAGACGTTAACGTCTTATACTATGGTTTCTAATCATTATGGTCCAGATGAATAGTTTTTTCCAATAAAAACACTATATCACATGTAGCAGTGTCACAATCATTTTCCTTGTAACGCTCTCATATATAATGAAGTACACAAGCTTTCAGTCAAGCTTGAGATGAAACAGAAATTTGTAGTTAACAAGGTGACGAGGTGGCATTTTGAACACGGATTTCTGATAGGTGCCATATGGTCTTGCAGGAAGTGTTGGGTACACAACAATTATAATACTAATATACATATCCATATACGGCTTATGTAGACAAGAATTGATGTTTATTCGAAGCTATCTACCCCCCCCCCCCCACCCACCCTATCCTGTACCAGGATGTATAAAGCATGCATTTTAATATGTACAGAGATGAGAAGAATCGAGCCGAGGGAATGTGAAAAGGCTTGCTCAAGGACAAAGGATAAAAAGACGGTCTTTAAAGTCAGTTCAGAAGGAGGACATGAGAGAGTGATTTTTTTTGTTTTGTTTTTGTCATCCTCTGAAGAGGATGGTCCTGTCTGTGTCCTCCTCACTGCACTGCCCAGTGACCTTCAGATTTCTTTTAAAAGCTTCCCTATGGTTCGTCTAAATACGAAATACTGATTGAGTTATAATGAGGTTTATAATAGGCTCTTTGCAAAAGGCGTTTGATTAAATTAAGGCACAGAATTAAATATTTAACTCGATTTTCATTTTAGCGAAATGATTACACATGATACAAATTTTATGGTTTATCAAGTGACCCAGGTGAATTCCGGTATCATGAGAATTTTATCCCCCACCTTTTTTTTTTTTTTTTTTTTTTTTTACACAGGAAAGATCTGACTAATAAAAGTGTTTCATTAAACATGGACCAATTGAAATGATCTAAAATGACTTGACATGACCTCATAAGTACATCGGCCATAATTCGGTCCATTACACCTTTCAAGGATTAGCTATCTGACATTGGTGTCATTCCTGTTTAGCCCTACTACTTAGTGCATATTATGCAGTTCAGGATGCAGCCTTGAGGTTACTCGGAATGTGTATTGACTTGGTACCCACAGGCGTGAAATTAACCTGTGCAGTGGAGAAGAGCGCAGGACGACCCGCGTCACAAAAAAAACCTTTCGAGTTTCAAATTAGCTTGCAATAGCACTTTTCAACCAGAGTGTGATTTTTATTTTTTATTTTTTTCCAAAAACTTTGTCCACCAGGTCAATGCCTTCGATACTCTTTGACCTGACATCTCAGCGAAACTAAACTATGCTTTAGTTTTTAGTTGGCTAGCAAATGAACAAAATTTAAACCGACACTAAGGAAGGTGAAAGTTTTTTTTTTTTCCCCCGATTTTCTCCCTAATTTAGTCGTGTCCAATTCCTCCCCGTCACTAGGGGGCTCCCACATTAAAGCTACTACTACCCCTCAGCCGGGAGGGCTGAAGTCTATCACGTGTTTCCTCCAAACCATGTGACGCCAGCCGACCGCATCTTTTCGAACTGCTCGCTGGCGCACCGTTGGGTGCGGCGTAACACACTCTGAGGACAGCGGTATCAAATTGAAATGATCTAAAAAAAAAAAAAAATCATCCCTCCGATGCGCGAGCTCACAGACGCCCCTGACTGGCTGTAGAGCCGTGATTAATGTGGGAGCACTAAGTACCTCTCATCCCTCCCCTCTGAGAGAGCTCGGCCAATCAGCTCTCTCTAGACCTCCGGCTGTGAGAGGTTACAGCAAAACCCGGGATTCGAACTAGCGATCTCCGGATGATAGGGCAAGCGCTTTTACCGCTGCACCACTCAGAGGCCGGCAGAGTATGGAATGGAACCATCCTCAATCTCTGACCGAGAGAAAGTTTAAACGTCAAACCATCAGCTGTAAAATTCATCAGTGCTTACAGTTTTCTGGAATTCTCAAGAGCCAGTATTGGAACATCATCAGGAAAAAGGCTCGACAATCAGCAGTGCTCTTTACAGTGAGACGCTTATTGAAGAGTTGAAGACTAAACTTCGGATTAAACAGGGGACTGCTATCCATTGGTGGCGTGATCTCGCACACTTTGCAAAACATGACACTGCAAAAACTTTTTTGAGGTGTTTAAAGCATGCTCGCTCCGTCAGTCTTCCACCTGAAATCAGGTCCCCTGAAATCAGCCCTACGAGGACGAAGATTCACTTCTGATGAAGACTTGAAGACAGCGCTGCATTTGTGGCTCGGGGATCAGCCTGAAACATTTTTGGTGAGGGAATACGAGAGCTTTGTTGACAGACAAGTGTATTGAAAATCAAGTGTATTTGTCTTTTCTAAAAGTTCCACAGCCAGAGCACGGATAATTCTTCACCCACCATCATAGCAGCAAACCAAACGACCTACTGGCATTCAGATGAACATATCTGAGACGGGCATCGTTGATGAGCACACTGGGTAACCTGACTCCGGCCGCATTGACAGCGCTAACATTCATCACGCTAGTCAAGATCCGATTTTAGAGTGAGGTTGACGAGCCCGGTTCCCAAGATCTTTTGAAAGTCCCCGTCTTTGATGTGAGGAGAGAAAAACAGATGAGGAAAAAAAACACAATGCAATGGAAAACAGCTTTGGGCGGGGACCTGGTTTACAACACTAGACTGCAGCATGTACTTGGATCCAGATCAGAGGGCTTTTTTAAAAATTAAAAAAAAAAAACCCAGAATGCAAATGCGTGGGCATCTTTAAAGCCACCCATGTTTTGACGACCGTAACATTTGTTTTCAGCGTTGACTAAAAAACAGGCACGGAGATGTATCTCATTAGTGTATCTACAGTTGATGAATGAATATGCAAATTGTATCCAAAAAAAATAAAAAATCATCCCTGTAATAATGGAACACAAGCACCATCGAGGAGATACAGTACAGCCGTGCATGACCGAGCATCGAGTTGATTAGCAAATCTAATAGCTGGCAGAAAGTACAACAAGCTAGAAGTTACAGTATATTTCCAGATAAGTAAAATAAAGAGTGATCTCTTAACCCACGCGTGCTTCTAACCTCATTTAGTTGCATGTCAAATATTAGACTTTCTTTTTTTTTGCAACAACAAAAAAAAAGAGATAAAAAAGACAACTCTCTGAACATGACATCAGGTTTCACAAATTTAATTAAACTCCTCAGTGACTGGCATCAAGTCATAAAAGAAAAGTGTGAAATTATCTCACCTAACTCGGTTGCTTAGTTACGCTGCATCACCATAATTTTTTTTTGGTTTTCTGGCTGATATGCTTGTTTGGATGTGCAGGGACAAAGGAAGCTCTAAACTCGCGTAAAAAAAATATCGTTTTCCGCTACACATACAGTATAATCATAGAATGAACAGACATATTGTATGTACAGCGCATGCACCGGACATATCACATATACTGGGGGGACCAAAAAATGTCATGATAATGGATCTTTTTTTTTTCCCTTATTTATTTCTATTATTATAATACAGTACTTTGATTATGTATATTATGTGCATGTACAATTTCTAGGAACAAGCCGTTACCATGGAAACGATAATGCATTGGGAAGGCCGCGTTAATATAATGCTGTGATTGAATTTGTAGCTGACACTACAAAGTCAGAGCTGTTCTTAATAATTAAAATTAATCAACACCTTCTGATCAGTTGGATCTGAGATAATAATAAAAAATAATACAAATAAATCATCAAGGGTGCTTCTTTCATTCATTCTGTTTAATTTAAGATTTAGACTTTAATGAATTGAGTTACACACTGATGTGGAGTGATGTGGTGAAGTGAAACAATTCGAATGGTCTGATGAGGAAACTAAGATACACATACGGCACTATCGATGAAAAGCCGGAACACACACACACACACACACACACACACACACACGCGCACACCAGTTGGCCTATAAACCAGGATTGATTTCACTTTGAAAACTCTTTAATGAGCCTGGAAAAAGGAAGCAATATGGATAGACGGAGCCCGCTGGGAATTCTAATGACTCTATTGACTGAGAAGGTGTCGTCTTATGTTGATAAATGGTTACAAACGAAGTGCATGGCTTTCACCTTCATGTTAAATGTGGCTGGTGCATCCCCAATACACAGATTCATGCAAATTCCGCAGTCTTAAAATTTGATTTATTCTTGTGTGTGTGTGTGAGAGAGAGCATGTGAAAGGGCAATCGTGTAGCTGTCTACTGTCTAAATCTTACGTGTCTGCTACGTGGATGTGTCCACTAGAGAGCCGAAACTGAAAATGAACTGAATGAAAGTTGGGGCTTTACTGTATAATGAAGACGCAGAAGAAAAAAGGCCGGACGTATTACAAGAGCTCTGAAATTTGAGATTCTCTCGGGATACACATGGCACACATGATCCTGACCCCTTCTGATGCATCCTGATGGTTGGAGTTTACATTGCATGGAGACCATTCCGTGCTGCTGAGGATGTGCCCCGAGTATGTGGTCTGTTAGTACATGAAGATGAAGTTGGATTATTATATGGACTATTATTATTATTATTATTATTAGTTTTTCTGTGATGGTTTTTACTTGAATAGTTTCAACAGTTTTTTATTTATTTTTTACCCTTGTCTCCACCGGTGAACAGTTGATAACCGCACAAGGTCAGCCATTATACGGCGCCCCTGGAGCAGAAGACAGCGTTACGGGCCCAACAGCGGCAACCTGGCAGAGCTGGGGCTCGAACCGGCGACCTTCCGATCAAAAACTCAGTGCTTCAACATGCTGACCCACTAATAAACTGAAAAAATTGTTTAAACTAATAGTTTAAACTAAAAATAGTTTGTTTTTATGCAAACTTTTACATGCGATCCATGCGAACTCTCTAAAACCTCCAGCTAGACAATAAATTTGTTTTAGTACTTGACTTAACTTCGTCTTATGTAGTTGTCTGCAAATAAAATATGTGAGGCAGAAATCAGGCCTCAGTGTATATTCATTGTCTTTTATTGATTTTTGAATCAGTGGTTGGTAGATGCATATTGGTGAAGATACAGGTTACATGGGTGGTTAGCACTGTGACCTCGAACCTCAGGGGTTGAGGGTTCGCTTCAATCCTCAGGTCTGTGTGCATGTTCACCCTGTGTTTGTTAGGTGTCCTCCAGATTGCCTGTAGTGTGTGTGTGTGTGTGTGTGTGTGTGTGTGTGTGTGTGTGTGTGTCCTGCTGATTGGCAGTCTGTCCAGGATGTACCCCCATCTCGTGCCCAAATTCTCCTGGGATAGAATCCAGGTCCCTGCGACTCTGTATCAGTATCAGGATAAGTGGTATAGAAGATGAATGACCCATGAAGTACATTTAGCTTTCGGTCTCTTAAACCTTCCAGTGAAAGGGAAATTGTAACACTCCAGCATACAAAGACATTTAAGCTGAATGTTTGCTTTTAACTTTTGAAAAGACTCACATATGGACAGGTGTTCAGATATTTTTGGCTCTATAGCATATAAATCAGGCTTCGTCTGTTTTAAAGGTCTTCCGCGATTAGAATAAAGGTCACAGGATGGATGACGAGAAGAATGATCGCAGAAGAACGAGCGAAACATTTCAAGCCAGACAGTGGAGCTTGGTCAGTATCCGTGTTTGGAGGATTTCCATGTTAATTATCTTTATCATTAACTTTCTAAAAAAAGCTTTTGAGACTGAGGATTTTCTCTTGCAGGAATGCTTTAGGCAAACTTCCACTCCAAACACACACACACACACGCACAAAAAGAGAGCAAACCAAACCGGAGAAGAAAAACAAGCTCTTTGTCTCACACAATTTGGGTCTTTTTTTTTTTTTTTTTTTTTTCTCGCCTACCGGTTTCCATGGAGACGGCGTCCTGAAACTCTGAGCCGAGTCGCCATAACGACTTACTCTAAAGAAGTATGGAGACGGTAGCAAATGAGGGCAGAAAAAAAAAATGCTCTTCCTCCTCTCTTTCAATATGTCCATGCAGTTCTATCAGCCGGAGAATTGATCTGGAGAGATAAAGCAGATTAAGGCCCTCCTGGCTGATCTGAGCTCCATAAGAGAGCTATTCATTACAGTTGCCACTAAAAGCTCTGGGTTTTTTTGTTGATTTTGTAGCTGCTGAATTGTTTTTGTTGAAGAAATGCTGAGCCTTAGTTACAGCTGCAACAATTAACTTAAGCTGCGGTGAAAAGATGCTCGGTGGCGTTTCTTTACGCTTGTTGGATAAAAAAAAAAAAAAAAAACTGTTGACTGTCGGTCCCTCTTGGAGGGAAAATATCTCACTATGTATGTGAGTACAGTCGAACCAGCCAGAATCAAATGAGTAACGGAAATCAATATTTTAGAAATCAATGGACAGGGTGAAGAAATGTTCATCAAATATAAAAAAATAACTCGTATCTCCTGTTTGTCGGGTTTGTTGCTTAGCTACTATAATACTAGTTAACTAGTGCTAGCATGTGTAAGTAATACCCAGAGGTAGGAGAAGAACAGTGTACATTTACATTGTTACTGTACTGTACTTATGTACATTTTTCAAGTGTCTGGGTAGTTTTTATTTTTTAAAATGCGTTTTACTTTTACTCCGTTCAAAAGGAAAGCAAATATCTGTACTTTTACTTAACTACATTTACGCATGGCGCTGTGTTGCCTATTCGAATCAGAAAATTTGCCAACCTGCTGCATACTGTATTATGCACATAACCTGCCTTTCCATTGAGCGACGGCTACTGATGTAACAGGTGTTTGATATCAGAAGCGGAGTTGGGGAAGCAGAGAGCGAGACTTTTTTTTTTTTTTTGATTTTCTCTCTAATTTTGTCCAATTCCTCTCCGTCACTAGGGGGCGCTCCCACATTAAGGCTATCACGTGTTTCCTCCGAACTACGTGATGCCAGCCGGCCGCATCTTTTCAAATTGCTCGCTCACACACCGTTGTGCGGCGTAACACACTCTGAGGACTCTGAGAGAGAGACTTAACGCTGATGAAGGCGCCTGTAATATAAGCCCTGTACATTTGATACCTAAGTAAATTTGAAAGTAGGCGGCACGGTGGCGTAGTGGTTAGCAGTGTCGACCAGCACCTCCGGGAGTCTGGGTTCGATTTCTGCCTCAGGTCTGTGTGCATGGAGTTTGCATGTTCTCCCCCGTGCTTGGTGGGTTTCCTCCGGGTACTCCGGTTTCCTCCAACAGTCCAAAGACATGCAGGTTATGTTAATTGACGTTCATGTGTGTGCCCTGCGATGTACTGGCACCCCGTCCAGGGTGTACCCCACCTTGTCTCCTGGGATAGGCTCCAGACCCCCTGTGATCCTTTATACAGGATAAAGCGGTATAGACGATGAGCGAGTGAGTGAGTAAATTTGAAGGTGAGTACTTCCTACTGTTACTCGGGTACACAAGTAACTTCTACTCTTACTTAGTTAACATTTGCCCTAGGAAATCTCTACTTTCACTCAAGTACAGGATTTGTCCAATTTGCCAAACTCTGATGATAACAGCCTATAAAAGTCAGAGAACGTAAGGTCCTTTGATCAGATACAAAAAGCCATAATTGTCAGAGGAAAGCTGTAAGTTAACATAGTGTCCCAATTTAACAGAGAATTAACCATTGGTTCACCAAAACCTTTCTTCTTCTCTTTTATGAAACACATTTTTTGAGCCCTATTCAGACAGGATTAGTTTTACACTGAAAAGATTGCTTGGTGCCATAAGTTCCATGGTATATCTAGAATTCTGCTCATGTCAGATGGAAAATTATAAATTATCATCGATTTTGCACATTGGCAAAAGACAGAATGTTCTATGTCTACTACTGTATATACTCCTCAGCATTCGAGGAAATTAATGCTGCATTTGAGGAAAAGTTGGGTTTTAAACTCGCAGTCAACTACAGACAACAGCCCTTCCTGGAGTGTTTTTAAACCAAAGAAAAAGCAAAAAAAAAAAAAAGCCTCCTTTCCCCTACACGATATAATGGAATTTTTATCACCGTGTCAATTTGGACAGGGTATATATTACCTGGGGTTATTTCTACGGGGCTTTTTAGAGTAGGCAAAATACGGCATAACAGAGATCGCTTATCACAAATTGGTTCGAATTACTACACGTCCTCCAGCAACATGTCAGGATACCTGAAAGCTGAGAAAGAATAGACTAAAAAAAAAAAAAAAAAAAAACGTTGCCAAGTTTTAACAGGTTTAATGTACCGAGGCGACAACATTCAACACCCAGAACTACTCCAGATATAATTTTTAAACATTCTTTCAAAATCGATGATTAAATCTTTACTCAATTATGAACCAATTCAGTGGATGAAATTGTCTTAATGCACCGATGACCTTTCCACAAAAAAAAAAGACAGCACATACTTATCAGATGTTTATCAGAAGCCGGTTCTGTTAAACCTAATTCGGGATTTATCTGAGAGAACTCTTTACTATGCATACAAATGCATACATTTAACATATGATATTCCCATAGCATCTCCATCAGGGTCAGGGGTTCGATTCCCACCTCCGGTATGTGTTCATGACATTTTCATGGTCGCACATGATGACCCTCCACAGAATTATATATATATATATGCTGAATGCTAAGTGGTTGGAATAGACGAGAGGGGAAATGAGGCTGCTGCTAAGGTATATTCCGTCTTGGCATTCTGCATCACCCATATACTAATCACCGGCCAGATCATGTGTCATCATCTGCACCTGTTTCTCAATGGTTCATGCCTTAATTTAAAAGCTTTTTATGCTGATTATTATGAGACCGGGCTGAAAACGAGAACCAAAAAATGTCCTCGAGGAATCCTGAAGAACTATTCCTTAAGACTATATTAAAAATACAAGACAAAGAAATATGAAGAAATGAGCGGAGACTTTAAACTTTTGCACAGTGCTGTATATCATTAGAGCCTCTCTAAAGGATATGGCTTCTTCGGATGACTCTGATTCAAGTATTTCTGGAGTCAGACAGATTCTCCCTCTATGGCCTCTTTTGCTCACTTGATGGCTCTCTGGCTGAATTCCGTTTAGACAGAAAGGCTAATGCGTTTCATTTAGCCTGCGTGTGTGTGGTCCGGGGGTTTGCTTACACTGTTTACAGCATAAGGAACCGCATCTGCCGAACATATTCATGAGAATCTAATGAGGGCTATCAGAAATAAACTCAGCTGGCATCGGTATACAGGAATCAACATGGCCTGCGAGGCTATTTGCCCATAATTGCCTGTTTATGTCTTTAATTCGTACCGAATAGCCGAGCAGTGCTGCTGAATATCCTCGCAAAATGACTCTGACAGAATAAGATTCTGAGACTGAAGGGAAAACATTGTCTACGGGCAGATATTTGAATAAATATCCATCCAACAGCACGATTCAGGGGACACCATGAGTGAAATAAAAGAGCTGAGTTTTCCAGAAAGCAACGAAAAAACAAAATAAACCAAAGACATTTAGCTCTCGTCCATTTGCGAAGTTTTATATTTCGGTCATGATGTCAGGAATTTGCCAATTTCGGTAAGTCTATTTGGATAGCGAGCACGGGGAGGTTGTGATATTGTGATATTTCCACCTGGCTGTCAGAATACCTGTGATCATCCGGCTTTTAAAACAAAGGTGGTGTTTGAGTACACGCCTCCTAAAAGGCCATTGTGAAAGTTTCCTTATCATGCATAGTGTTTGCTCTTCTTCTGTGTACCCAGAGCTTCTGCTTTGTTCAATTGTTTCCACAGCGAATGAAGTTGGTCGGCGAGACGATATTGTTCGAGGCTTGAAGACGTCCTGAGTTTTACAGTTTTGCTGTGTGATTAATGTGAACCTGGGTGGGTTGTTTTGTTTTGGGTTTTTTTCTCGGTAAAAATGCCTAGATAATAGTGTCCACATTTTTCAAGGCCGGATAGTAGAAGATATTTTTGGAAGGTCCGATGAATGCTGAAGGTTACTGGTTATACTTTTTACGTAATGGATTGAAGCTGACAGCCTGGAAGATATTTTAATTCCTTAATATGAAATCAGTGCTCAGGGGAGGACTGCAGTGTCTCTTAAGTTGTTGCATCCAGTTAAGAGAGAAGATTTTTTTGTAGGAAGACATATATATGATCTGGCAATACACCTTCAAAAGGTTTTTTTCAAAGGTCACCCAGTATGCACAATTTACTTTTTAGTAATTTTAGGCATCCGGATTTGTCTCCAGTGTCCAGGTTTGAGCAGAAAAAGGAAAAAAGAGGAATAAACATTCCATAGGCATAAAGTCCCCCTAATGTGACCTCGTATAAGAAGATATCCTTCCCCAGGTTGTTCAACAGGAACATAGACACTAAAATGTTCAGAAGAGGGGTGAAACAGAGGGAGTTTGGGGTATGAATAAATGAATTATCTGAAGGGTATTTCAGCTGGAGCATTACTATTAAATATGGGAAAACTATTAACTATGGGACCTTTAAGGCTTGTATTTTGATGTATAACTGGAAATAAAAATGGAATTTGGGCTCACGAGTGGCGCAACAAAATGGTTTGCCGCCATCATCCGTGATCGCCGAGTTTGATCACAAGGTGATGGTATAGCCATTTGTATCTGGGGGTCCAGAGAGCAGATTGGCCATGCTGTCATGGGAAGAGGGCATGCCTGTACTCCTGCATAAATCATAGCAGCACTGTAGAAGTGAGCTCACACAAGTGGAAGGATGCAGATTTTTTTTTGTATATATACATACATGGCTTGGCTGGTTCAGGCAGTTGAAGCTCTGGGTTGTTGATCGGAGAGTGCCACCACAGTTGGGTCCTTGTGCAAGACCATTAACCCTTTGTTCAACCCAGCCACTACATAAAGTGCCGGTCCCAAGCCTGGTTAGCAAATGGGAAGGTTTTGACAAGAAGAATAGCCAACATAAAAGCTGTGCCAGATCTTGCGGATGAAATGATCAGAAATGGCAACCTCTAGGATGAAAGGGAATTTAATTGAATCTTGGACCAAGATGGCCAACCAGTGTACTTAAAAGAATTAAGGGATTAAGAAAAGTACACAACCTACGATTAAATGCAAAAACATAAAAACAAGCAGCCAAAAAAAGTAAATGCTACCCTCAGGCACATCAAGAAGGTCCTAAAAAGCACTGAGAGTTTAATACCAATCCATTTTCACATTTTGCTAGAGTGTTCTTGCTCACTTTTCAGAGAAGCGAATGAACTTGATAAGTTCTACAGGCTCTTCAGGCAGCTGGAAGCTCCATCCAATTACATTTCCTCTGCCAAAACCTTGTCCATCCTTGGCAGGTCCGCTTATTTCTGGCACTGGCGAAATTTGAAGGGAGCAAGCAGGTTGAATTAGCAGCATTAGTTCTGCCTCATTAACTCCCCACACAAACAGCTCGGTCACTTCCGCCAGCTGCTGATGTCAGAGCTTCACTGCAATCCAGCTGCAAGGAGAACCCGGGGTGAATTGGGTTATAATATCGGCACGGATCGTTTCACTGCGGTAGGTCTTTCCGGTTGCGCGGAACTGTTGATAAATAGCAGGAAGAAAACCGCTTGTATGCACGAGATGGATAAAGTGGGACGATTTCGAGTCGATTGTTTCGAGAAAGCTTTTGATCTTAATCTTTCTTTAGGAAGCTGGCGGATAAAAGGAAACAGACTGCTGCAATTAAATATTCACGAAAGCAAGCATATGTTTTATTGATTTCAGGGAAAAGGAACAATGGATGGTTTCAACTTTTTTAAG
Source organism: Clarias macrocephalus (assembly GCA_011419295.1). Lineage (NCBI taxonomy): Eukaryota > Metazoa > Chordata > Actinopteri > Siluriformes > Clariidae > Clarias > Clarias macrocephalus. The sequence goes on along the minus strand of JAAGKR010004267.1, from coordinate 16,113 downwards.
AGACCATTTGGGCAGGGCTAACTTTTCTTACGCTTTATGTACAAGACAAGCAAATAGCTACCTCTCTGGAGCCATTTCGCTTGCTCAGTTTGCGGAGATTTCGAGATGATACCACCGGAGTCTAATGTACCGAACGGCAGACTTCCTCTTAACTGAGTGCTCAACTTAGCGTCTGCTCACAACGGATCATCTGGGAGATATTAAAAACCTTCTCGGTGGAGGCAGACGAAATGGACTGAGAGGGAAAGATGTTTTTCCGATCAGACGCCGGAGGCTTGGGAATAGAGGAACATCTGACATGTTTGCAAAGTGGTTGTTTTATGCTATAGTGGCCTTTCTCTTGTTAATGGACCAAGGAAAAACCTCTTACACTCAGTTGTGTTTTCAAAATGCTGTCCACAAACATATACAAGAGACAAAAGCAGTAAGGACGGCCAAAATGTGATTCCAATGACACAATCTGTATCTGTGACGTTTTAGCTATTTGGCGTTACTGTGGCTGGATCTGGATTTGTACTAGAAGTGGGTGTGGCATAAACTCAGAGACCGTAAACATTGGTCCGATTCCCAGGCTAGTCTTGACCGGCTTCCATGTAAAAATTAAATAATTAAATAAAGCAAATAGTGTACCTCCTATTCATGTACAGCATGCATTTCCATCCATATAGAAAACATTTACAATTACATTTATTCTCTAATGCGCGATGCTACCGAGCAAGACCTGCATCCATTTTTCCATGCTAACAAGATCGATTCGTTCCATTAGATTTCTATTAGCATTCCATGATATTATCATAACTTCCAGCAAACAGTACTCCACATGCATCAAGCTTCAGTGCACTAGGAACATCCTCTTTGGAGACATTTTTTTCTTCTTCTTCCTTTCACAAACGTCCTTCCCGCTCGTCCTCTCGGCATGTAAGCAAGCACTTTTTTTCCAGGCTTTAGAGAGGAGCGAACGCTAAGCGCTAGGATAAACAGCGCGGCACTTTTGTCAACAGGATTCTCGCGCTCCTTGCAGAGCAGTCTATCACATCTCTCATGCTCTGTCATGGTGATAAGAGGTGCAAAAGGGAGATTAACGGCTTCAGAGCTGAAGGCTTTACCTTGGCTATGCCTTCCCGGGGAAATGAGGAAGAAAGCGAGGTTAAAACTTCAAATCTTCCCTCTCTGCTAGCTGACGGTTTAAGAACAACTTTCTTTTTTTTTTTCCTGTTCGAGCGAGGCTAGGAGACAATTTTCGAATCTCTCCGAATCAATTATAGTCAGACTCCATGGTTAAAGCACGGTAGCAACCATTTTAGAAGCTCGCGGCATCGATTCCAGCCAGGCTTCAGGCTTAAAATGGAACAATTCACAATGCTAAGGGGTAATAGAGGGGGTTTTAGTAGCACATTGTTGATTATTTTTCTATAATAGCACATATTGTGTTAAATTTTTTAAAAGTTAAGATAGGAATTAAATATACTATGGAGCCAAAAGTATGTGGACAGCTGAGATCTGGGTCTTTCCGAAACAAAGTCAGAATCCCACAATTGACTAGAATGTTTTTCAAATCCGTAGGCCCAGACCTGTTGTGCACAAATCAAGCTCCAGAAAGACATGGCTTGCCAGGGCTACCTTTGGGATGAGCTGGAACACTGATTTCACCCTGGGCGTCCTCGCCCAACATCAATGCCTAACCTCAGTAATTGTCTGGCAGTTGAAAAGACAAATCCTTGCAGCCATGCTACAAAATGCATGTTATTATAAGATCAAAGGAATAATAATCTGGATGTTTTAAAAAGCACATAATTTTCCGGTGTTCACAAACTTTCAACCATACAGTCTTACCTCGGCATACGCCAAAATGCCTTACCCTGCGAATTTTCGCCTTAAGAACTACAATTTTACAAGAATTTGCCTCGGTATACAAAGCATATTGGCTTAGTGGAAAGTACCACTATATAATGTATTAATTAATACCTTACATTTTAATTGATTATACTATGGTAATATATTTTCTTTGGACTCTCTAGCCAAATAAGTAGGTAACAAAACCACACTACAGTCAACACCATAAGCATCAAAAAAAAAAAAAAAAACCCAAGCGCAACATGTTGAGCTCTTATCCACTTTACAACATCAGTGCAAACCTTTCCTACCATCTGTCACGTTCCCATCAGCAGGTTTGCTAACGATCCAGATCCGAATACATCTGTTTGCGTCTGCTCCACTTTGCCCCCCACCCTGTGTTTTAATGTCTGTGTTAGAGGTCCTAACATCCCCGCCTCTCAATATGGGCCTGCAACAAAAGGCTGTATGCTTGGCATAATTACACCAAAGCTTCTCTGATGAGGTCCCGATGTGCAAGAAGGGTGCTTCAATTATTCATGTTGAACTGCATCAAAAGGGCTTAGGAAAAGTTTTTCTTTCTTTCCATAAGTAGCTCGCTCCTTTAGAAGACTGTTTGAAGACCTATTTAAATGTATGCACAAAAAAAAAAAAAAAAAAAACGTCTTTGAGGCTGTTGCTCTGCCCGGGGCTCGAATGATTATGACAGAATTATTACAAATACCAAAATTGGGTTTGTTCACCATTATTATTAAATAAATAAATAAATAAATAAACTCACTAAAATATTGTCTTGACCGCTAAGATTTCTTATGCAATCCACTATAAATTGGTATCCCTTTCTTTCCGTGAGGTCAGACGGTGGAAAATATTAATTCAAGAGCAAAGAAAAATTACAAACAAATAAGAACGTGTTCATAAATAATTCATTACAAGCTTGAAGCTGGGCCTTTAAACTCCAGTTGTATAGATACAGTGTATACACGGGTGGATATATCACTATCACAGGAACATGCATCTTTCAGTTCTACCATTTACGTATGTTCAATAAATAAGGGGGCGGGGGGGGGCGTACTTATTTACTTTGATTCATGAGATATATTTAATAGACATTATGAAGGGGTGAGTGGAAAAAAAAATGATACGAGATGCACTGCCTGGCCCAAAAAAGTTCAACATCTGGATTCAACTGAGCAAATAGTTTAGCGCCTTCCACTGGAAGTGAATCAGTGATTAATACTGTATATTTCAAGTACCTTCTCATTTCTTAAACAGCAACGTCAGAAGAGATATCCTGTGGTCGTGGCAAAGATGCTTCAGAAAGGTTCAAGCTAGGAAAACAACTAAAACTGATAAGATTGTGTTACGAGCTATAAAATGCATTATTAAAACCTGGAATGATAGTGGTGAACCATCATCTTCGAGGAAGAAATCTCCACAAGCTCACCATCATATCTTCTGGTCCGAGTCGTTCGTTCTTTTTTCATGTGACTCCCATAGACGCCATGCAGTGCAATACAGAGGAAACATAACTGAACGGTTCTTCTTCTCATGAGTCTTCTAGTCCGAGTCGTTCCTTCTTTTGAATCTATTGCACTGCATAGCGTCTATGAGAGTCATGTGACAGAACGAACGACTCCGACTAGAGAAGGACCGCTGATGACTTAAAAGCTGAATCGCTTAAAAAGAACGAATTGTTCATGAACGACTCATCACTGCTGAGGAGCCCTGGAAAAAGTCATGTGATCTGATGAGTCCAGGTCCACTCTATTCCAGAGATCATTGTGCCTTGTGCCTGCTGTACAAACCTCTGGAGGCAGTGTTATGATCCGGAGTTGCCTCTCTTCAGGTCTAGGTTCAGCAGTGTTATTTTTCCAATGAAATATGCTGACCAGGTTTTCCCATCTTCTCTGATTGCATGGACGTATTCCAAGATGACGATGCCAGGATTTTGTGAAAGAGTGAAGAAAAAGGTCGTCCAATGAAGTCTTACTGTGTGGCTTTGGGCTGGGCAGTAAATGTATCATGACACAATGGGATACATTTGAGTTTTTTAATTTGTTTTAAGATTAAGAGCAAAATCTTTAACTGAAATCCATTTCATAATATTTCACATATTTCGTATCTGAATGTTGCCATATCTCCCAGCACTACACGTTGAACCTTGATGTGTAGTAAAGAATAAATAGTAATAATAGTAGATGTGTAGTAAAGAATAACGATAAAGAATATGCAAATGTGAATATACACATTTTTTTTAGGTGGTTTGGATTTCTGCTTTAGTCTTTTTATTTCAGAATGTTACAAAAATATTTCCACTGCAAATCACTAAAGCAAGAGTCAAGTCAAGAGTGTATCTGAGTGCTCTACCACTGCCTTAAAAAACAGCCTTTCTGTTAAAGTGGATGTAGTGCTATTGTAGCGCACCACTTCTCCAGTCTGGGTTAGAGGACTACACATCTACACATGCTGGTTTGCTCGGAACATGTTGGAACAGTTTATTTCGTCGTTGTAATGAAGGATATTTCATTCTAAGAGGTACATCGATGGTCATAAAAGTTTTGGGGATATTTATTTATTTATTTTTCATATTTCAAGCTACTTCAAAAAAAAAAAAAAAAGACCATTACAGACAGGCCAATTGTTGGGACTGTGTTAGGCTAAGAAAACTGGGGTAAGACCTGTCCAACACATTAAGAGGAAAAAAAAGGGTGTGTAACCGAACATCACTTAAACGCTTATTGAATTTGAAGAGTCTATTTTGGGACAAAACGGAAAGAAAGCCGTAAGAACATAACTTCATAGTGAGGCTTAGGAGAGCATAAAGATTGGATTTTGGGGTCAAAAACAGGTCACGTGGTCTGATGAGTCCAGACTGACCCTATTCCAGAGTGATGTGTGCATCAGGGTAAGAAGGGAAGCGCATCAAGCGATGTACCTGTCAACCCTCTGTAGGCAGTGTTATGATCTGGGGTTGCTTCAGTTGATCAGGGTTACACTTTAGCAAGGTTATGTGGCAAAGAAATGAAGTCAGCGGACGACCTGAATGTCCCGAATGACCAGATTATCACATGTATTCGTGTGTATTCTTCCCTAATGGCACGGACGTATTCCAGTTTAGAAACTAAAAGAGTGTTTTTCTGAGAGCATGAGGAATCATTTCCACACATGAACTGGCCAAAACAGTGTGTGCTGTAATCAAAGCTCATGTGATGTGTGCGATCATGTCGACACTGTTATATGTAAAGTAATATGATATATGATATTGGGGCTCTCTGTGAAAGCACAACAGGAGGTCAGAACTGCAGGTTATCTCTCTACCCTGAGAGTACGGACAACTTTGCTTTCTAGACTCCTGGCCTAAAAAGTTGCTCATATGCATCATGAACAGGTGAACAGGCTTAATAAGTAAAAAAAAAAAAAAAAACCTGGATGTTCTTGTAATGCCCAAACACACACACACACTTTGCGGCCCTTGTTATTGCGTGGCACTAAACAAAAGTGCTGTGGCTAAGCAATACGACTGACAGCTGCCGGATTTTACTCCCTCGTGCCTTTTGCTGAGTCAGGGCCAACACACACACACACACACACACACACACACACACACACACACACACACACACACACACACACACACACACACACATACATACTTGCACACGCTGAGCACAGGTCCTGGCTAATTAATCAGCTATGATAATTCCCTCAAAGCTGTTGAAGAGAAACTGCAGACCTACACATAGTGGGCTATATATTTTCCGGGATGTCTTTTATATGTTCATAAACTTCTCCTCCATAACGTATACGATCGTTATCGGGATGGAATGCCTTTTCCAGACATGATTTTTTTTTACTACGTTTGTGATGATAATAAATGATCGTTCTTATTAACGTCAAGCCAGAGTGATGAGACGCAAAACCGAAAGCTATCCATCCAAGCAGTGAAGCACAATTTACTGTACTGTACTTTTACTTCAAAAGCATGAGAGCCTAGATACTAATACTGTGGCCTGTTCGGAATATTTCCAGTTTCTAAGATCTTTGGCTTCTCTGAAAATAATTAAAAAAATAAAATAAATAATGATGGTAATAAAAACAAAATGCAAAAAAAAAAAAAAGACTGAATTGCAAGAACATCAGCAGATGAGAGAGAGAGAGAGAGAGAGAGAGAGAGAGAGAGAGACAGAGTAATTTGTCTTGACCTGACCTATTTTTCGCTATAATCTTCTTTCGCTCTGAATAGTCGGAGATGGGACTTGAGAGAAAAAAATAATAAAAAAAATAAAAAAAACTGAAGTGCGCTTGCTTGATAGTTTCCCCTTTGATTTACCGTCACTTAAAACAAGCATGTCGCAGGGCAGCCTGGTGTCAGTGTGTATTCAACTAAGTATGAATATACTGTAGGTCAAGAAAAAAAATAAACATGTTGTTCAGAATTACGCATTTTAAATCTATATCCTGGGTAAAAACGTTTCCAAATACCGGGACCACATGGACGTTACTTCAAGCGCGGTAATGAGAGCGCATGGCATCATCCTTGAGGATACACCGTTGCAAAATGATGGACGTTACATAAGCTTGTCTGGCAGGTGGGTATATTTCTCCCAAGAGGGCCAGAACTCAACACACTCAGCGTGCAATGAAACAGCACATGCCACGACATATAATGTCCTCATTAAACCAACACATTAAACTGAATATTTACTACAGCTCGGTAACAAGTCACCATCGTCCTCCATCCTTTCAGTTTCGGGAATGAAAGGCAAACGTCACCCGATAAGTATGACACAGCCGGCTGCGTTGCCGGAGACTCATTAGCAGGAGCAGGGGGTAATGACTCATCGTGACGTGGCTTGCACCGTCTCCCAAAGAAGGAGCTTAGGAAATCTAAAACCTCTCTAGCGCTTGTATATTATAGGCCATGAGGGCTGATCTGCTTTCCAGAGATTACAATCATCATGAGTGTTTGCATGTCCATGCCAGGCCTTCCTCGTTCTGGCCGTAGATGAAAAGTGACAAAGTCAAAGATGGTTTAGCTACACCTAGGATCTCATATGTGCCATTGACACCAATGACCTGATGCATATTAGTACGTCACCGCACAGATGACCACATCCTCATATAGACCTCATTAGTTCTAGCAGCATCCATTACCTCATAGATGTTAATAACAGCAATGACCTCATACCTGATAGTGACACCAATCACTTCATAAGTGATGGTAACAACAATGATGTCATACCTCCAAAGACATACTATGTAAGTCACTTCAGAGACCTTACTAAGCTAGTGCTAGTAGAATCAATGACCTCTCTCCAATGACACCAATCACTATATATGCGATTAGTAACAGCTTCATATGTCATAGATACACCAAGACCAACGTCACGCCATACAGCACATTTTAGATTGATAGACAGACAATCGATCCTGAAGGACATTCCAAACATCCAATAGAGATGACGACGGTAACGAAAAGACAAGGACAGGTTTGTAGGTGTAAATGCGCCCTGGAGAGCTCACGTACAGTCACACAGTGAAATGTGACAATGAGGGGGATAAAGGCATCCTGGGCATGCACAGCCTGAGTCTGACCCATGATCTCTTCCTCATTTGTTGCATTTTTCTTAGCTTTGAATTCCTGAACATAAACACATTGCTTTGAGATTTATTCCAGTTAGCGGTCCAGATAAAAAAAAAAAATAAATAAATAATAATAATCCATGTTCAACATTATTTGGTCTATTCTATTATATATTCTAATACTAATTCTAATATTGGGTCTAATAATAATCTTTAATTTATTTTTCAGTGAAGAATGACAAAAGAATAATTTCAAACAGATGTACTTTTTAAACCCGGCCATGTTGGTTTAGACTCGGCCGAACTCTAATGAGATTTGAATTTAACCTCATTTTGCTTTCTCTTTCTCTTTTTCACACTCTGGTCTTGTGTATAATCAGGGTCGAACAGTAGCTGTCACTGAACCAATTCATGCTGTCCACTGTAATGCAGATCGGAATAAAGTTAGCAAAATTACAGCCTGCGTTTCCAGGCAGCTATTCAGTTTCCCAAGCAGTACCACAGCGTCACCATGACTAACTCGCCTTTGTTCTGCGTTAAACAGTGACGCAGCTAGGAGAAAAAAAAAAAAAAAGCTTAAACAACCTATAGTACTGTGTAAAAGTTTTATGAAGTTTGCGACAATGTCAATTGTTAAAAGCGCTATACAAATAAAATGTAATTGAATTATGAAGTGTGTATTATATGTAGTACAAAGCTTGTTTTATATATATATATTTTTTTCAAGCTAATATCTTTCACACCAAAAGATTGAGTTTATTTTATTACTCTTTAGTTCTCTTTATAGAAGTTTCTTTTATGAAGAAATGTTTTCAGAAACATCTTTTCTCATGCCATTCTGTTTGGATGTTCCCATGACGCTTGCACAGTACCGTAAGTAAAACAGCTGGTAGGTTTTACTGAGCATGCTGGAGAATATTTTCATGCCAGGAGCCTACATTAGGGTTTTTATAACTGGTCTGTTATCTAAAATGTTGCTGCGGTGGTGTAGTGGTTAGCACTGTCGCCTTGCACCTCAAGGGTCTGGCTTCGATTCCCGGGCAGGCTCGATTCCTGTCTCTGTTTGCATGGAGTTTGCATGTTCTCCCCGTGCTTGGTTGGTTTCCTCCCACAAACCAAAGACATGCGGATTAGGCTAACCGGCGTTCCCAAATTGCCTGTAGTGTCAGTTTTTGTGCGTGTGTGCCCTGCAGTGGATTGGCACCACCCGCCTCGTACCCTAAGTCTCCTTGAAAAGGCTCCAGGCCCCCTCCCTCGCGACCCTGTATACAGGACAAAATGATGAGCGAGTGTACTGCAGATGACTTTTGCACTGCACAGTGCAAAAGTCTGTGTATACAAATATACAAATATCCAACAAGCATTGCTTAAAAATGTACACCCATACACTGATGTAAGGTAGCGAAGCAATGTGGTGGAATCCTTCTTGCAGTTTTAGCTCGAGTGTCCCATTAAATCTCTATTATAGCTTGGACACGGTGAACAAAGTTCATTTTAATTATGTCAATTTTCCAGAAATTAGCCCTCATTACTAAATTTGCCACTCACGCTGCCTCCTGTGATGACTTCTATTCTGAGATGGCAGTACGACTAGAAGTGCTACATGAAGGGAAAAAGGATCACACACACACACACACACACACACAAACCACACAATGTGTTACCTAATTGTCTTTATTTTTTTTGTCATTTTCGTTCTGGAACTGATTTCTTATGGCGAATGCTAGGAATTGCGTGGGACAGGCTTCAGTAAACACTGATGAAATTAGCAAGTACACCCACTCCCTCTGCTCCAACTATGACGAAAGTAATTATCAGGAAGGAACGGAATGTGGTGTTTGGCATGATTCCCTGTCACTGGGTTTAAAAAGGAAAAAAAAAAAAAAAAAACGTACACGACACAAAGTTATACTTAAAACAAAAAATAAGACATTTGTTCTTAGTACATAATTTGTTATTGTACTTGTTGTTCCCCTCTTGTGGCATTGCGCTATTGGAGGCTGTTGACGAGTCTGAAAGGAGATCGAATGAATCACGCACTATATTTACTTAGCTCAGTAAAATTCAGCTGGCAGACCGAATTATTTATATGCACGGTATGTTTGTTTATATCTAATAAGGTGTGAATTTAGGCGCGGCTTGCTCTTTTCACACCCGGTGCTTCGGTGTTGCTGTGGGTTTGACGTGTAGAAATCTAAAAGTTTGTCTGTTGTCACCGAAGCAGAGCATGCTGGACATAATCATTGTCATTGAAAAATGTGTATAAATAAAAAAAGAAATAAAATAAGCAAAGACTGACTTTAGCCATCATTATGGACCTTATATACAGTCTTATGCAAGTTAAGCCACCCCCTTAATAAATAACAGATTTTGGTGATTTAATTGAAAAGAAAACATAGTTTTGGAAATAGAAACAAATGCACAATATTTTCAGCAAACTAGTTACTTCTTATGCCATAAATTGAACAAAAATTAAAAATAAAAATATTATCATGGCCCTGTGCAAAAGTTTTGGCACCCTAACAGTTCCAGCGTCTCAGATTCTTTTTACAAGGTTTCAGACCATAATCAGCTCGTTAGATCTGATGCATGGAAACAGCTGTCATTAGTAAATGCCAATTTCAAAGCTTTACAAATACTTTGAAACCTCTACAAACTTTGTGCACACACTTGCGAACACTCAACAACCATGGGTTCCTCTAAGCAGCTGTGTAAGACTCTGAAAATTAACGTTATTGATGCACACAATGCAGGAGAAGACTACAAGAAGATAGCAAAGCGTTGTCAGCTTGCAGTTTCCACAGTGGGAAATGTAATTAAGAGATGGCAGTTCAGGGGAACTGTGGAGGTCAAGATGAGATCTGGAAGAGCAAGAAAACTCTCAGAGAGAACTGCTCGTATGCTGGTCAGAAAGACAAATCAAAACCCCCATTTGACTGCAAAAAACCTGTGCGATGCCTGCACAGACAAGACCTTCATGGAAGAGTCAGCAGAAGAAAACCTTACCTGCGTCGTCATCATAAAATCCAACATCAGAAGTATGCAACAGAACATCTACAGAAGCCTGATCCGTTTTGGAAACAAGTGCTGTGGACTGATAAAGTTAAATTAAAACTCTTTGGCCACAATCAGCAAAGGCATGTTTGAAGAAAAAAGGAGCAGCATTTCATGAGAAGAACACCTCGCCAACTATTAAGCATGGGAGTGGATCTATCATTCTTTGGGGTTGTGTTGCACAGTGGCACAGGAAACATTGCACAGGTGGAGGGAAAAATGGATTCCACTAAATACCAGCAAATTCTGGAAGCAAACATCACACCGACAGTAAAAAAGCTGAAGCTGAAAAGAGGATGGCTTCTACAACAGGACAATGACCCTAAACATACCTCGAAATCCACTATAGAATACCTCAAGAGACGCAAGCTGAGGGTCTTGGAATGGCCATCACAGTCCCCTGATTTAAACATCATAGAAAATTTCTGGGTAGATCTTAAAAGAGCTGTGCATGCAAGACGACCAAAGAATATTACAGAACTAGAAGCCTTTTGCAAGGAAGAATTGGAGAAAATCCCAAGTACGAGAATTGAAAGACGTTTAGCTGGCTATAAAAAGCGTTTGCAAGCTTTGATATCTGCCAGAGGAGGTGTTACTAAGTACTGATTATATAGGGTGCCCAGACTTTTTCACAGTGCCACAATAATGTTTTTAAATTTTTTATCCCTGTTCAATTCATGACATAAAAAGTAACTATGCACCAATGTTTGTCCATTTTCAAGAGAGAATGTGTTAACATCTTTTCAATTAAAAAATCATCAAAATCTGTTATTTAATCAAGGGGTGCCTAAACTTTTGCATAAGACTGTATAGACTCTCCTGGCACTCAGCCCTTTTAATATATAATGAGGCTATGAGCTTCTTTAGTGCCATTCGTGCCACGCAGCCAGCAAAGCATTTGCTTGCCTTCTTTTTTTCATCTTATTATTCAAGGGATTCAGAAGCATAATCGTCTTGTTGGCTTGAGCAGAAATATGCTGTGGCCTTTAGATGGCAGTCCTCGAACAGCTACGAAAGCACCTGAGATTTGAAGGCCTTTGATGACATCACAATACTGGTGCCATATTGATTTGTGCTATCATAAGGTATTTATTTTGAGAAATAAAAATGGAAATTGCCATTTTTTAAACAAGTTCGGCAGCACTCAAGCTGACAGCAGCGACTACAGAATATGTAGCACAGCGAAGGACAGAGGAGCGCTTGTGTATGTGGAAGAAGGCGGATACCGGTTTACCGTTTAAAAAGTTAGGACATAATTAGTAGCTCTGGTGAGATACAAGAGTGGGGTAATGGGTAGAAACTGGCAAGAGTTGAGGATTCTCATTCTTATCGTGGTATCTCAGAAGACCTTCATGCTTCATGCCATGCCAATCTGAGAGCCATACCAGTCTGAGAGCGCCCAATCTTGTCTGATCTCGGAAGCTAAGCAGGCTCTATGAAAGACCGCCAGGGAATACCAGATGCTGTAAGCTATTTTTGGGTGGTGGTGGCTCACTGGGTTAAGGCTCTGAGTTACTGATGGGAAGGTCAGCGGTTCGAGCCCCAGCTCCACCGCTGTTGGGCTCTTGAGCAAGGCCCTTAACCCTGTCTCCTCCAGGGGCGCCATAAAAATGAATGACCCTGCGCTCTGACCTCTGCCTTCCAACAAAAAAGCTGGGATATGCGGAGAACAAGGTATTTCACTGTGCAGTAAATGCTGAACCGAACTACAAGCCTCAGCAGGGTTGTTTTTGCTTACATCCAGGCACGGATCCTTAAGTACAGTATTGCCATGCTGTACTGGACTGATTTAAAGTCCATGTGAAATAGTATGTTGATGTTTTCCCTCATTGAAACAGGGATTCTGAGTGATAGCCATTGTAACACCCGTGCAAGAACAGATCACAGTGAACTAGCTTAAGTTGGAATTTTAACAAGAGCATTTCTTCAACTCTGAAGGTTTTTTTTGAGAGTGATGGATAAAATTCGATTACTAATTCCGACTGTCGAGAAGAACAGCATTGAGTTGGCAGAACTCCTCTGAAGCATCAGTTTGGATTTCAAAAGCAAGCGTGGTGGATGTCCATCTCCTCCCACGACGCCCGTCCTCTGCTCTCCTCACTGTCAGGCCAAGTAATAAGGTGGAAGATGCACTGCTGATACGGAGCTAATCTCTCCCAAAAGCCAGGAAGGTCATGTTATCAGCCGGACTGATCTGTGCGGCTCCCGCAGCTCTGCCTGATGCCTCCTGCGAGTCTCCTCGGGGTGGCAGCTGGGTAATGGAGTCTTTGTGAAGGCTCCTGGTGGGAGATGAGGAATCGAGATAATTCATGGCCCCGACACGAGCCGTGTATTCACAACGAAGCATTCGAACTGAAACTAGGGAATCTGGAAAACCGGATTGCATCTCGTAGCTAAAGAAGAAAATAAGCCCTTTCTTTTTTAAAGGTTGTTTTTTGTGATTTTTAATTGAAGTATCCATCAGTCTCTGAACTGCTTCCTGAGATCCTGCGAGCCATAAACTATAAACGATACAAGAGTCAGAGAAAGGACAAAAACAGAAATCTAAGCGACAGACCCACAAAAGAATAGATGGAAAAAGCTTTTTTCTTTTTTATATATTGACACTTTTTTAAAAAATCTCAATTCTTAAGTGCTTTTATTTTTTCTAATATTCATTATCTTATTTTACTATTTTATCTTACTTTACTTCTTATTTTCCTTCCTTCCTTTATCTTCTTCTTTCAACCTTTTTTCTCACCTTGCCTTATAAATTGCTTAATTCTTTTTCTTTCTTTCTTTCTTTCTTTCTTTCTTTCTTTCTTTCTTTCTTTCTTTCTTTATTTCTCAAGGCTATATAACATAGCAAATCTTTGCCATTTTTCTTTCTCGCTCACTTTCCTTTTTGTTTCTTTCTTTTCTTCTAGAGAGTGCATTTCATTCTCATGCCTATATCTTTCCTTGTCATCTTTATTTCTTCATTATCTTCATTTTTGTTTCGCTCTTTTCAGAGGTTTCTTTCTTTTTTTCTTTCTTTTTTTTTCAAATTATTGCATTTGGTGATTCTTACAGGATATCACTTTGCAGTTTTCATCTCACTTTGCTTAATCTTATTTATTTCATTTTTTTGTTCTTTGTTCATTCTGCACATAATAAATTGTTCTCACCTTCTTGATTCCTTACCTCATTTTCTCATTTGTTTTTTCCTATTATCATTTGCTTCACCTTTTTTTTACTCTCTTATTCATATATTTCAAGCTCTTTGTAACTTTTTAATTACCTCCTTTATTTTTAGGGTATATTCTTTCTCACCTCATTTTCTTGATTTGTCTTTTTCTTTCTTAATGTATCGTTCTTTCTTGCCATTACTCTATTTTTCTGTCTTTTTTTCTCACTTGGCATTTTAAATTACTCAATCTTCTTTGTTGTCATTCTACACATAATAAATTGATGTATCACCTTCTTGCTGTCTTAACTAATTTTCTCTTTCGTTCTTTCTTAAATGCCCTTGCTTTCACCTTCTCTTATCTCCATCAAATATGCATTTCCTACTCTTCTTCGTATATTTCTAGCTCTTTTTAACTTTTTAATTACTTGATCCTACTACTTTACTTTTTGTAATTTTTTCTTTAGCTTTTTTATTTCTTTAATCTTTCTTTTTTCATTTTGTTCTCTTATTCTTTCTTTGTTCCTTCTTTTAAAGTGTTCTTTCTTTCTTTCTTTCTTTCTTTCTTTCTTTCTTGTTAAGAGCATATGGAATTTTGGACCGGCCACTCAACTCCATAAATCTAAAATATGTACACTGTCTATAAAAATCTAGAGGAGGGCATCGTTTCACGGTGGACTGGTCAGTCACACATGATCACACGCCAAAATGGCTCAGGAGCGAATGTTCTTTTTCGTTAACAGACATGGAGAATGGAACGTGAGTTACCCAGCATGCAGTGCTCACCTGCTGGAACAGGAGGACACTACGTGTGGCTTTTGTAAAGCAGGACACTGAATTCTCCTCCGGGGGGCAAGAAGAACCTGCTGGCAGGCAGCGCTTCATTAAGTAGCGAAGAGGAGTCTAAGCCCTGAATCTAAACCTCCATCTGGCTGCCTGGGTGAAGAAGCTTCTGCTTAAGATGTGTGCAGTGCTCCATCTTCACACTCTCTCAAACTACATCTGTACATCTACAAATGCTCTCGTTTGTTCCCTTTACTGCATCCATAATCTATACATAGTCTGTTCTTAATCTGTCCATCCATGCTTAATCTGTCAAACCATAATCCATCCAAAGTTCATCTGTAATGTATGTATAATCCATCTATCCATTGTCCATCCATAATCATTACATTTGTCCATAATCCATCCATAACCTATCCAGCCATTCATAGTCCATCCGTAACCTATCCAACCATTCATAGTCCATTCCTAACCTATCCAACTCTATCCATTGTCCATCCATAATCATTACATTTGTCCATAATCCATCTATCCAAGCATCCATAGTCCATCCATAACCTATCCAACGATCCATAGTCCGTCCATAATCTATCCCACCATCCAGAGTCTGTCCATAACCTATCCAACCATTCATACTGTAGTCCATCCATAATCTATTCAACCATCCATAGTCTATCACAATCCTATTCAACCATCTATAGTTCATCCATAACCTATCCAACCATCCATAGTCCATCACTATCCTATCCAACCATTCATAGTCCATCCGTGACCTATCCAACCATCTATAGTCCATCACTATCCTATCCAACCATTCATAGTCCATCCGTGACCTATCCAATCATCTATAGTTCATCCATAACCCATCCAACCATCCAGAGTCCATCCATAATCTATCCAACCATTCATAGTCCATCCATAATCTATCCAACCATTCATAGTCCATTACTATCCTATCCAACCATCCATAGTCCATCCATAACCCATCCAGAGTCCATTCATAACCCATTTACACTACATCCAACAGTCAATCAATCAATCAATCAATCAATCTTTATTTCTATTTTCTTTCTTGCCATCTTATGTTGCCTTTTTCCTTTTCAATTTTTTTCCTCACCTTTATTTCTTTCCAAATATCTTTCCTTCCCTGCCTTCATATATATTTTTTTCAACCATTTTCAATAATCTGGCTGTTTTTCCTTTATTTTGTTCTTTCATCTTGCCTAGTCTCTTTATCCTGATCTTTTTTTAAACCTGATTTCCACTTTCTTTTCTCATTTCCTTTACTTTCTTGCGTACCTTTTATTTCTGTTTTTAACCCTTATCATTTTTCTCTGTCTTTTCAACTTCATTTGTTTCTAGTTATTACTTTTTTCAAATCCTCTTGCCTGTTGTTCTTACTTAACTTTTCTTTTATCCTTTCACCAGTTTAAAATCTACCCACTTTATATTCATTCTTGCCTTCTTCACTTTGATGCATTTCTTAAATTCCTTCTTCCTTGTTTTTCTTTCTTTCTTTCTTTCTTTCTTTCTTTCTTTCTTGTTTACCAATTTTACCTTTTTTAAACAAATCAATCTTCATCATCTTGCCTTCCTGACTTTTCTTTCTCATCCTTTCCCTCTTCCCTAATTTTATTTATTTAGACATTCTTTCTTACTTTTTTGTTTACTTACTTTATTGTAATTCTTCTATCATTCTCTAATCCCCCTTA
>JAAGKR010004266.1:43273-63466 GCA_011419295.1 Clarias macrocephalus | reverse complement strand
TAAATAAAAATTTTGGTTTAAGGTTTAAGGTGAATCACAGATGAGAAATCAAAACTGTAGATCAGATAACGTTCAGGTTTTGTCTTAAAACAACTCCAGTGCATTAAAATTCACTCCCACTTCAGCGCCGTTATTTCCACTGTGAAAATTGAAACGAATCCCAGTAAAATATTCTGTTACATTTTTCTAACTAATATCTATTGGTGCGGATGTTTGTTTACATTGAGCAAGTAGCGCATTAGAAGCTTATTTTAAAATAGATGATTAAATCCGGCACATGACTGTTCAGAACATCCATCGCTTTCACTCGACATTTAGATTTCACTCATGGTGCAGGTTAAACTTCGGGTGAATATCTAAAGTTTCATTAAATTCTGTCCAGCGTTCGATCTAGGACGCGGCCTGCTCAAGCTCAAGCTGTCAAAACCTGTGGTTTATAATCTGGCACAAAACTGCTCATACAGTAACTTCACTTCTCCTCAACATTCTGATTTCATTTATGTCGTAGGTTTAACTTCAGGCAAACACCAAAGGACTGGCAAAAACTTCATTCAATTCTGTCCAGCCAGTTTTGCGTGATGCTGCAACAAATTCAGGCTGGACAGACATACAGACATACAGACAGATTGAAAATTTATCGAGATATCATTGAAAGAGCGACTTCTGACCAATGTATAGGCAAAACCTTTCTTTTATTTAAGTACATTAATCGCATTATAAACAAAAGGTTAGTGTTTTCATGCACAGAATTCCATTATAGACATTGTAGTTTTGGGCAACATTTGGAGCTGTGTGTGTGAGAGATGGTGCTGGAGAAAGGAAAAGATAAAAGAAAGAATGCCACTCATTCTGCAGCACTCTCTTCTGACTCATCAGTGTGAAGGGAAACAACCCGCCAATATGGAAGTTACCTCAGAGTTCCAGAAAGTTTAACGTGATATGAATTTGATTTGAAATCACAATCAGGGAAAAAAAAAAAAGATTATAGCGCAAGAATCATATGTCTCACATGGATGAACGGTCCAAACGTCAGAAAGCGTGCACATCAGTTAGCGTCGCGCAGGGACGCAAAGCTGCATCAATTTCCTTGCAAGCTATTATCCAATTCATGTATTTTTTTAATAAAGTTGGATTTTTCCAGCAGACCCAATATCAGCCATAACACCGCCAGAAGAATTGAATAAGACGGATAGTGAATGTCGATGTTATTCAACATGTTGAAGAATAAAAGCTTTGATTTATGTTCTTAGGAGACCACCTGAAGCCATTCTGTGAAAAATGTAACATTCTACAGGTGAGTGTGTGTGCCGCTTAATGTTGAGGCATGATGTTTCGTTCCTGACAAATCATTTTTCCTGCAGTTTTTGTGTTTTTGTATTAGACAAATGGCAAAACACACAATCACCGGCTCTAACATACAAATCATAACGTTTTGTACATCCTACTGTATGTCGTGCACTATATTAGATCAGGGTTTAACTCAAGCAGAAAATGTATGATTAATATATTAGACAAATAAAGGCACTGATTTATTATTATTTTTTTTTATGACTTATATATATATATTGCATTATGTATTGTTCAGGATGTATTAAGAAAATTTTATTTGGCCATATTGCAAACATTCTCAAAAAGTCAGTACATCAATATGCAACGATTAAAAGCAAGTGGACATCTAGCACACTAATACAGCCTCAAAGTTAGTTATACACTGTTGTATATGATATTTTTGCATCGGCCAAACTTGTTCCAGTATGGCACTGCCCACTGTGTGCAACGCGAGCTCCATGAACACATGCTGTGCACAGTATGATATGCAGAAAAATGTTTATGTGACTTAAAATGGAAAGACAGAATAGAATAGGAAGATCACTTCACTGCAATAAAAGAAAAAATGCATTAAGGAAAATGTAACATTTTAACATTTGGGATAAAATGTATAAATCTACAAATTTTCAGATTTACAAAAGTTACAGTAAAAAACGATTAAAATAGAAATATACAGTATAAAATATATCAATTACACAGAATGTGACGAATATGACCCTTCACATGCATATGAACTTGAGTAACATCCAATTCCTAATCTATAGGGTTTAATATGATGTTGGCCCCGCCCCCTTTGCAGCTATAACAGTTTTAACTCTTCTGGGAAGGTTTTCCACAGGGTGCAGTGTGTTTATGGGAATTCTTCCAGAATTGCATTTGTAAGGTTGGACACTGATGTTGGACAAGAAGGTTTGGCTCGCAGTCCCAGTAATACTAGGCTCGCTTACAAAATGTGTGAAAATCGGTTCCTGAGCTCATTAATACTCTCGTGGCTGTATGAACACAAATCCCACAGCCAAAATCTATTTTAAAGCCTCCCAAAAGACTGGAGGTTCTTATAGCAGCAAAGAACAAGAGGGGATAGTGGCATGGAATGTTCATCATGCATATACAGTATGCGTGTGTTGTCCATTGACTTCTTGGCTGTATAGAGCCTGATCCTAGATGCTACAGTTGCATTACATTAATTTTGGGGTTTTGGTTTAGAGATCAAATTAAGTCAGAAAACTTCACATCCTTCCAATTTAGATATTTTTTTTTACCATATTCTGGAAATGTATTTCTGCTTTATAAAGCAGTATTTCTTTTACAAACAGAGACCAGTGTACGAACTTGTCAAACCGAAGGAAATCTGTGAAAATCGATGGCAGTAAGTAAAAGAACATCTAAAGAATATTCTTATATAAATATATGTCGTAATTAGGTTAAAATCAACCATTACAAGAATTATTAGGAAATACAGTACAGTGGAACCTTGGATGACGAGCATAATTGATATCTCATTGTTATCTATACTTGTTATTTTTAACAAAGACAATAAAATTGAATTGAATTGAATTGAATTGAATTTGTTCAAGAAGTGAGCTCGTATTCCAAAACACTCATAAACAATTTCCCATACGAAATAATTTTCCCATAAGAAATAATGAAAACTCAAATTATTTGTTCCACAGCCCAAAAAAATAAATACATAAAAATAATTAATACAATATATAAAGTAAAAATAAAACAAAACACCTGCACACCAGAAAAATAAGACGATTACCCACAATTCCGCAGCACAAAAGAGAGTAAAATCATTGGCTCAGTTGTAATCACGAGACGCTCGGTGTCAAAACAAGAGCGCATGCGTGAAACATGATACTCGGCACTCGTACTTGCTCGTTTTTTCAAGTCAAAATTTATTTAAAAAATCTTTGCTCGTTTTGCGGAACACTCGTAAACCGCGTTACTCGTAATCTGAGGTTCCACTGTGTATATGTATATATATATATTGTAGGTCTGCTTTATTTCTACTTTTATTGCCGTTTCTCTTTAAAGCTGTTCGTATTCTGTGCTCCAGGTTGACACTAGAGGAAGAGGGAGTGTATGAGTGCTCAGAGACGGGGCTGGTGTTTGAGGTGTCCGAGAAGGTCCGGATCCGCTACCGCATCCTTTCGTGGAGTAAGTTCGGTGCTTTCCTGAGCGACTCGTGGAGGTTTGCCGGACCCATTTTTGATGTGGACTGTGATCCTTCCATCCTCAAGTCCATCCAGTTTCCTCATTCACTCTGTCTAGCAGGTGGGTACACCGACATTATTTGCAATAAGCAACAGTTCATTCTATTCGTATCAGATACGACAACGTATTAAAACGAGAGTATTAACGTTTACCGATAACTTGTGCTGTTATACAGAATTAATGCACATCAGCTGACCAATCAGATTAGAGCATTCACCATGCCGTAGGTAAAAAAAAAACAATGACATACATAAGTTTTATTCATTTTTGTATACAGAGTCGATAGAAAGAAATGAAAACTTTCCGTTGGCAATGTAGATGCGTCACATCCTCAAACCAAGTTCCTATTTTCTCTTATGTTATAGCAGCTATAGTAGTCTTTTATCTCAACTAAAACAACTCTTAAAAATGTAAAAAAAAAAAAGAATTGCTTGTTAAATGTTAATCCCTGTTATTAAATCACATCTACATAATATAGATGTGATTGTTTATTAATATAATATAATATAATATAATATAATATAATATAATATAATATAATATAATATATAGCGATATTACAGTTATAGCAAATCAGCCTACACTCCCATGTGAAATTATTAAAATGGAAAAGTAGTCATATACAATAGATTTTTCCTATGAAGTGAGCGGAACACGATTGCTAATGTAAATAAAAATAGCTTTAAAGTTCTGTCTGCGTAGGCTTTTAACTTTCTTGTTCTGTGCCCATCAGATCAGGACAATGAAGTAAAGTTCAGCGTCCTGCACGTGAAGAACGAGCGAGGCCTCATCGAGCCTTCAGTCGATCACTCGCGCAGTCACATAAAGTGGAACGTGTCGTCTCTGTCCCCGGTGGGCCCGGTCGTACAGACGTCGAAGCCAGCCGAGCACCACGGGGTGGTCCAGGTCTATAAGGAAGTGGGCCAGCAGGACTCGTACTCGTTCAGGGTCTACCTCGCTACCAACAACGACTCCGACATCGCCGTGAGAGCCTTTTTTTGTTGTTGTCTTTTCTTTTGAAAATGGAAGAACATCTTTAACGCTGGAAAAAAATGTCCTGTATTGTAAATACAGTCATGTGTAAAAGTTAGTGCCCCCCTCTTTTCTCAGACGAACAACAAATAACTTTTGTCCCCAAATGAAACCAAAAAGAAAAAAAAAAATCATGTGGTCAATACCGAGTATTCTCATGATCGAATAGCTTGTAGATCCATATTTAGCAGCGGTCACTTGAAGTAATCGTTTCCTCTATGACTTTATCAGTCTCTCATATGGTTTTAGTCTGTTCTTCTTTCCAATGTTGCTTTAGGTTTTTAAAAAGCAATAAAAAAATAATGCTTAGAATTTAAATACAGAAGGTGCATGTTTTTGGTGAATGTCAGTTTATAGTCTTTTTATTCCCAACCTTTCTATTTACATTTATGGTAAATATGACATAATCCTGAAGCAATGATGCAATGATGTGAGTAGGAACTAACCGTAATGGTATCAAAGCTCCTGTGGACGTTAATGTGAAAACTGTAGGTTGTGTCATTAATGCATTGTCAGTATTAGATCCATTTTTAGAGCTGGTGTGTGTGTGTGTGTGTGTGTGTGTGTGTGTGTGTGTGTGTGTGTGTGTGAATTTGTTTGTCTGTCTGTATGTGGAAGAGGTGTTACTATGCATGCTTTCTTCAAGTGTGACATTTTACAGGAAGTGTGTGTGCGTACGTGTGTGTAAGTTTACGAGTAGAACATGGTTCACCTATGGATTCTGGTAAACAGGTACAGTAGAAGCAGTTACCATATAAAAGTAACTAAAATAGTAGCTTAAGTAGTTAGTGTAGATTAAAGATAAAACTCTAAAATAATAAAATGTACAACGCATTTTGTTAAACAGATTTTATGCAGATTTTTTTTTTTATATTTGTGTCTTTATTTGAGTAAATAAAACTCCAAACTTCCCAAAGCACTCTCTCTCTCTTTTGAGCTGAGTCAGAATTTCACCCTGGAATCCAGCCAACTACTGAGATGATGCTGTCAGCTTCTTGTTAAATATCATACATTCATTCATTCTCCCAGTATGACGCATCTCACTTCACAAATAAATATGTAAAAATGATTGTCCTGCTTGCGGGTAAAGTCACAAGATCATCGCAATCCCGGTAAAGCCACATACCGCGCATGTGGTTTCCTTCACGTCTACATCAGCCTGGAGTGATGCAGACGACCTGCGGTCATTGAATCACTCTCTACTGTCAGAACATTACCGTCAAAACATTGTTAGTAAGAACAAAAAGAATCTCTGTAGATTTATTGGCATACAGCTCGCCTTCGCCAAGGTCCTGTCGTGTTAGAAATAAGGCAGATTTATGCTTAACTGATTTTAAAGGCAGTTTTCTTATATTATAGCAGCTACAGTATGAAGTGCCGTCGTCTCAGCATAATGGCTTTACCTCTGAAGGTTAATAATCACCGAGACTGGAGACTCCTTCCAAAAAGTGCTAAATAAAGAGAACATTTCCTAAAAGAAAAAGTCCCCACATCAAAATATTCATTCAATAGAGCAAAAACCGTGCATCTCAAAAATTAATTGAACATCATGAAAAAGTTGATTCTTTTTTGTAACTTAATTTTAATAGTTGAAATATTTCAAACCGTTTTTGTCCTCATTTTGATGAAAATTCTCATGGAAATAAATAAAATAAAAAAAATCCAGTATCTCAAATTATTAGGATTTTTCCTAATATATAGGAAAAATAGGATTTAAAATACATAAATTCTGAAAAATAGTTCCTTTTTGCACTCAATATTTGGTCAAGGTTCCTTTAGCATGAATTACTATGTCAGTGTGCTATAGCATGGACGCAATTAACTAACGGCATTGCTGAAGACCAGGTTGCTTTGATAGCAGCCTTCAGCTCGTCTTTGGGTTGCCTACGAGGCTGAGGTCAGGTGAGTTACCTGGCCAGTCAAGCATCATAATATAACTTCAGAAAGCCAGTTAGGGTTGGTTTTGGCACTCTGGGCAGGTATGAAGTCCAGCTGGAAAAGTAAATCAACATCATGGACATGGAAGTGTGACTGCGCTAACTTTGGAGTTGATAAAACACGGTGTTGGTCCACTATCAGAACACATGGCACCTCAAATCATCACCAACTATGGAAACTTGTGGAAACACATTGGACTTTAAAACAACTTGGATTCTGTGCTTCTCCACTCTTCCTCCAGACTTGGGGACTTGTATTTCCAAATTCAAAATTTTAATTAATCTGAAAAGAGTACGTTGGACCGCTGGATCCAACAGTTACGTTCTTTTTCTTTTTATCCCCAAGTAAGATACTTCTGATGTTGTCTCTGGTTCAGAAGTGGCTTAATACTAAAAATGCAACAGTGGTAATCCATTCCCTGGAGCTGTCTGTGTATGGTGGCTCATGATGCACTGACTCCAGCCTCACTACACACTTGTGAAGCTTCTCACAGGTTCTTCAAATAGCTTTGCTTGACATCTTCTTAAGACTGCAAACATATCAGTCATTTGTGCACCTTTTCCTGAAACACTTGAGGTCAACTTTTTTTTTATTAAAAAAAAAAAAAGTCTTCTTTGATATAGTCAGCAGTCTTTCCCATGCCTGAGAGAGTCACAGTATTACTGTTTGCATAGTAATGACTTAAATTTGAAATGAAATGTCATGAGCTGTAGTCATCAAAATGAAAACAAAAAATACTTTTAATATTTAGCCTTTTTTTGTTCATATATTCACTTTTAAAATTAAATTACGAAATGGAACTCGAAAGAATTTCTTGCAAAAGTTCATTTATTTCAGTAATGCAACTTAAAAGGTGAAACTAATATACGAGAGAGACTCATTACATGCAGAGCAAGATAGTTCAAGCCCTGATTTGTCATAATTGAGATGATTATGGCGTACAGCTCATGAAAACCCAAAATCCACAATCTCAGAAAATGTGAATATTGTGAAAAGGTTCAATATTCTAGGCTGAAAGTATCCCACTCTAATCATCTAATTAACACCTGCAAAGGGTTCCTGAGCCTTTAAATGGTCTCTCAGTCTGGTTCAGTAGGAAGCACAATCATGGGAATAACTGCTGACCTGCCAGCTGTGCAGAAAACCATCACTGACATCCTCAAAAGGTAACTGCAAAAGAAGTTGGATGTTCCCAAAGTGTGCTGTACCAAAGCACATTAATAGAAAGTTATGTAGAAGGGAAAAGTGTGGAAGAAAAAGGTACACAAGCAGCAGGGATGACCGCAGCCTGGAGAGGATTGTCAGGAAAAGGCCATTCAAAAGTGTTGGGGACTTTCATAAGGAGTGGAGTCAGTGCATCAAGAGCCACCACACACGGACGGATCCATGGACATGGGCTTCAAATGTCGTGTTCCTCTTGTCAAGCCGCTCCTGAACAACAAACGACGTCAGAATCGTCTTACCTGGACTAAAGAAAATAAGAACTGGTCTGTTGCTCAGTGGTCCAAAGTCCTCTTTTCTGATGAGAGCAACTTTTGCATCTCATTTGGAAACCAAGGACCCGGAGTCTGGAGGAAGAATGGAGAGGCACACACACACACTCTGCAAGATGCATGAAGTCCAGTGTGAAGTTTCCACAGTCTGTGTTGATTTGGGGAGCCATGTCTCCTGCTGGTGTTGGTCCACTGTGCTTCATTATGTCCAGGGTCAACTCAGCCGTCTACCAGGAGATTCTGGAGCACTTCATTCTTATTCCGCAGACGAGTTTTATGGGGGATGCTGACTTCATTTTCCAGCAGGACTTGGCTCCTGCCCACACTGCCACATGCACCAAAACCTGGTTCAGTGACTGTGAGATTACTGTGCTTGATTGGTCAGCAGACTCGCCTGACCTGAACCCCATAGAGAATCTATGGGACATTGCCAAGAGAAAGATATGAGACCGAGCAATGCAGAAGAGCTGAAGGCCGCTTTCGAAGTATCCTGGTCTCAGCAGTGCCACAGGCTGAGAGCTTCCATGCCACGCCGCATTGAGGCAGTAATTGCTGCAAAAGGGGTCCAAACCAAGTACTGAGTACATATGCATACTTACTGTATACTTTTCAGAGGTCCGAAATCGTTCTACGTACAATGATGTTCTATGTACTGAAATAAATGAACTTTTGCACAACATTAAAAATTTTCGAGTTTCACCCGTATGTTTACTTTGTCCTCATTTTAGATCTAATCTTTAAAGTGTTTCACTGTTTCTCCTCCCAGGACATTAGAAAGGAGGTAAGGACCGCAAAGAAAAAATACATGAAGATCGAGAAGCCGCCTCAGTGCCAGAAGCTGCTGGAGGAGAACAAGAAGTACCGTCTGCTCAGCGAGCCCCAGGGGGACATCACGCCCGAGGTGCGTTTGAATGCAGTGTAGCGCTTGTCTGGTCTAACACTATACTTTTTTATCTTTTAACTTATCTTTTGGCTGTTTCTGTAGGACATCCAGTTCACACTGGCTGTGGTGAAGATGAAGGGTTACTTCGAGGCATTCTTCGAGCAGCGCCCCCCGTTCAAGCTCTCCCTAATCGAATCGGAGTCCGAGCAAAGCGTCTGGTCGGCTACCATTCGAGAGGGTACGTGCATCTTCACTTTGCAACTGCTGTGTGCATTCAAACTCGTGATGTCCCCCTGGGGCTCGCCGAGCAGACGGTACTTTCTGTTCTCCTTCAGCAGCTTCTGGCACTGAGGCGGCTTCTCGATCTTCATGTACTTTTTCTTTGCAGTCCTTACCTCCTTTCTAAAGTGTCTTGGGAGGAGAAAAAGTTTCAAAGCTTTAAAGCTTAGATCTAAATTTAAACAGAGTCTAACATATATACAGAGTGATCCAAAAAATATATACACACTACAGGAAAAGAAAAGTAGTATGGTATATATTATATAAATGTAATATTAATAACATTATATATAATACCGTTATATATAAAACATATAGCAAAAAATGTAGTATTAAAATATGAATAGTTTTTCTTTACTTTAATTTTTTATCCATTTTTTGGCTGACTCTCTCTCTCTCTACACACACACACACACATACAGTCTTATGCAAAAGTTTAGGCACCCCTTGATAAATAACAGACTTTGGTGATTTTTTTATTGGAATGAAAAAAAAAAATACACAATATTTTCAGCAAACATTGATACATAGTTACTTCTTATGCCACAAATTTTACAAAAATAAAAACATTTATTATGGCACTGTGCAAAAGTTTGGGCACCCTAAGAGTTCCAAGAGTCTCAGATTCTTTTTACAATGTTTCAGACCTTAATCAGCTCGTTAGATCTCATATGATGCAAAATATTTTAAAAATCTGTTCAACATATATGCGCAAAAAGATCTACTGCTAGGAATTAAATCATATGATTGCCATCTTATTCTTTTCTATTTGAACTTTGCTTTCATTAAAAAGTGTTTGGTGCCACTTTAAGTTCGTCCATGCAGAATCTGGTATTATTGAATCCATTTTTAACACTTTTTTAACTCAGTTATGATTCTTCCTCAAATATTATAATGATGCTTCGTCACATGACCAAGTACACCTTTTGCAAACATTTTCAAACGTTTGTGAAAAAGTTACATTTTGGGTTAATATGTTTTTGGGTCATGTTTTACAAATTGTTGTAACTAAATAAACATTTGAATCAGTTAAACGTTTAGCAATTCGATCTGTTCATTGTACTTCTTTAAGCTGAATACAGCTTCAAGTCTGAATACAGATGTTTGCAAATTACAGATGTTTGAATGAAACTATTTCATGCATCTAAATCCATTCTGAATACAGTCCTATACGAGTGTACTGATGATTTGCTTGAAGCGTGCCTTGTAGCATAATATTCACATAACATTGTGCTGGACCTAATAAGATAATATACATAAATATAAAGAAATTATGCTTTATTTATTTTCACCAGATTAGTGAGTTTGTGCCATTTCATGTTTCTGACTGAGTTCTTTGTTCTGTTGTAGGGGACTGTATAGAGAATGCTGTTGAAAAGACCCGAAGTCGATCATGCAGTAAGTACAGATGGCGTTTTGCTCATTTGTCACACTTGTAGTCAGAGATGATGTTTAACAGCTGAAATCATGTACGAAGTAGCTGCTCTATTAAGTCTATGTTTAGTGTTATATCACCTACTGTAATAGCTGTATAAGTGGGAATGAACTCATGTCTTGTTGGGATTTTCATGAAAGGTCGGAAGCGAAACTGCAGCATGTCCGACTCGGAGCCGATCTGTAAGAAATCTCGCTGGTGTGATGAGCCAGGTGATGCTTGGTTCCTACTATTTCCTTATCGTTGATTAATTCTTACTTTTTGTACAAGATTTTAGTTTTTGTATTTATAGCATGAAACCTGAATTCAACGCTTCACTTGTGTGTTTATTTATTTATTTTCATATACAGACGGTGTGAGAATTAAAGACCTAGACATGAGCGATAAGCAGCTGATGCAGCTGGCCAAATGCATGGGGAAGGAGTGGAAATTTGTGGCTATTGCCTACCTGGACCTGACCAAACAAGACTTGGAGGAGATCGAAATGACAAAGGAGGGATCGGTCGTGATGAATTTCAACATGCTGGATCGCTGGAGGAGTCGGCAGCCGAAGGGCGAGGCCGGAGTCACGCAGCTGTACGAGGCACTCAACCAGAAAGACGTGCCCAGAGAGGTCATTAACAAACTGGAAGGTCAGTGTGTACATGCGCATGACCGTTCCCCCTCCAGTCATAGATCCTCACCTCTCACATACACGCAAGTAGAACGCCATTTTTTGCTACATAAAGCCATCTTTACATTTAGTATACTGTATGTAAGATGTATATTCTGATGGCGTTTAAGATGTCCCAAGACACTGAGTCTTTATACACAAGTTTTGGCGTTTTAACACTAATAAATTCTTATATTCCAGTAATGTTTGAATAGAAAAAGTTTTTTGCAGCTTTTTAAAAATTATTATTACATGATGTTTTACTTGTCTAGATACTCTAGATTCATAAATACAAGGAGGAAATATAAGGATGTCAGATTAAGATGGTGGAAATTTTTTTTTCCCCAGTTGTAAGGTTTTTTTTATATGAATTGTTATGGTTAAAAAAACTTGAATTTCCGTGGCTCTGCCATGTTTTGACATGAAAAATTATAATATTATTATTAGTACAGTGGAACCTTGGATTACGAGCATAATTCGTTCCGGAAGTGGGCTCGTATTCCAAAACACTCGTAAACCAAATCATCATTTCCCATAAGAAATAATGAAAACTCAAATTATTTGTTCCCCGAAAAATAAATACAAAAAAATAATTAATACAATCTATAAATTGCAAATAAAACAAATTAATCTGCACTTTACCTTAAAAAAAAAAACTATAAATAAATCCTGACAGATAAGTGTTTCCATTGGTGCGCGCAAGCGCTGTGTGTGTGTGTGTGTGGAATTAGCCTTCACTCGCCTCGTTTTACACAGTAACACTCCTCCTTCCTCTCCCCACCTCGCTTTTTAAGATTCACAACAAACACACACACAACAGAAACACTGTTTTAACAGGAAAAAAATTAATCTCTCTGAGACTGGCATGAGCGTATATTAACGGACTCACTTTTTAAGTTTCACAACAAGCGCATAAACACAGCGGAAACACCGGTTTAGCGGGAAAAAAGCGAGACTGGCGTGAGCACATACTAACAGAATCACTTAAGGTGAGAGAGTGACGCTCGGTGTCAAAATAAGAGTCGCATGCGTGATAAATGATACTCGGCGCTTGTAAACTAATATTTGCTCGGTTTCCGAATAAAAAATTATTAAAAATCTTTGCTCGGTTTGCAGGACACTCGTAAACCACGTTACTCGCAATCCGAGGTTCCACTGTAGTAGTATCATTATTAATAAAACTTGAAAGGTTTGACAACAAAATGAGATAACTCCATCTTTACAGTTTTGAGAAAACGTGTTTTGTGAGTCACAGACGTTTTTCCAAGCACAAATGGCAAAATATTCAGCCAAAACTGTTTTTATTGAGAAAAAAAGAAGAAAAAAAAAAGTTATGTACTGTTGCACACAAAACCTTTTTAATTAAAAGATTGTTGAAGATCACGAGAAACAACTCAAAACCTCAGTTTATCTTGTAATGCACCATCAGTCTCCTCTTCTCCTAGTTTCAGTTTCACCTCGGTAGATGGTAGATATATGCCTGTATTTCTATATATAAGCCATAAGGTTATAATACACAATAGCTAAAAGAAATCGCAGTGGAGAATAGGGTAGAGCAAGTAGATCCAGATGGATGTGGCTTCATTTCATGTCTGCTGTACACAAAGAGCTTGTGCATTCCCTGACTGTTGAAGTGCTTATAGCTCCATAAGTACATCATGGATCTATATCCACATTGCATAATGTCCTATTTCACAGAACGTATCACGTGCCGGCAACTCAGGATACTGTGGGTCAATGACGATTAGAAATGATGTATGTGCTTACGTATATAGAAGCCTTGTTGGTGTGTGTTAAGGAGGAGGCTTCAGACTTCAAGCTACACGTTTTTGGATATGTCAGGTAGAACAAAAGTTATCATTATTTTTTTTATAAAGGGTCAATTTTTATCACTACTGGAATATGGGAACAATGTCACAAAAACTCTCCAAATTAGTATATTCTTATTTTTTGTTTATAGAAGCAACCATAAAAACATAAGATCATGTGCTACTTCTTTCTCTAGGTGACCCAATTTGAAATTTTTTTTAAATAAAAAAAAGTATATTATACTTTATACTGCACAATCCTGAGCCCTACTGTACTGTATATACGGTATGTTAATTAAAAAAACAGCAAAATGCTCTGAGCTTTAAGGGCTATGAGACACACACCTGTAGTAATAAAATGGACCCGTCTTTTTTCTTGGCTCCAGCATTCTCCAAAAATCCACTGAACACAGCGTTAACTATTCTGCGATATGTGACAGAAAGAAGTGATGCAGTTTATTTCTTTTTTCTTTTCAGTAAGCGTTTTTCTTTTCTTTTTTTTTTTTTACTTTAATCTGAAATGCGGCCAATCTGTTTCGTGCAAGTTCAAAGCTTCTAAAACAGAGACGTACAGTATAACTAGTTGTTAAAGTGAAACTTGTGTTATAGACAACCATGTGTGCCAAAAAGAGTAGAAGTCGGGATAATGGGATTTATCTCGTTTTGCTGTCAAACTGTTTAGTTATTCTTTAAAACGCCCTCAAGTTTACAAAGTGTAGATGACGTGGTCTGGAAATCGATGCCCTGTGCCTGTTTACTATCCTGTTTTGTTCTCTCTTCCCTCAGATATGCAGCGCTGTGAATCCCCCAAATAAGTCCAGGACTTTCTTGGATGGTTGTCTTTTTTGGATTTTCTAGATCATCTCAGCCATGCATTCTGGAGCCTTCAGCTTTAAAGGCTGTATATTTCTCAGGGTCTGTCCTATTTCAGAATCATCCCTTTTTGTTTTTTTGTGGGACGCTATTGTTTATACAGTAAATGGGAAAATGCAGGCCATTTATATCAATTCTCTTATCATGAAGCGCGGACGAAGCCGAGTACAGTCCACAAGAATGATGTCAATAATAATGGTGCTGCAAATTAGATCACGAGAGCTCAGCTCTGTAATGACTTGAGTGTATAGGTTCTGTGTATTTTTTATTTTTTATTTTTTTTGTTCATGTGAATCTTTTCTATCATGTTTTTGTCATGGCTTTACCACTCCAAACTTTGTGTTGACTCATGTGTACGCTTTCAGGAGCATTTGGACCAACTGCATAATATTCGGTTTTGTTCCTTCCAATTGTGGCAGCAAAAAAAGCGCACTGGTAGCTTATAGAAAATTTACGAACCCTTTCTGTGAAGGCTAAACGGCATTATACAAATTGCTGTATTTACGGTATTTACGACAGAAGAGCATTACAGTTGTTTATAATGCCTTGGTAAAATTGAATGGGCTTGTACTGTAATATCATAATGCAGAGTTGATGCATTATTAACTTATAATGCATCATGCACTATAACTATAGATAACGCATGATGAGTATAACTGCGTTCGATTTTTATCATTGACACGACCTTCACAGAAAGTTTCGCCGAATTTCTTTCTTTTTTAAAAAATGTTATTTCTATGTACTGTAAATAGTCTGTATATTTTTAGGTATATATTTGATAGCGTGTATTTCTTTTTCTAATATGTAAAATAGATTCCGTAGAGAGTGGTAACTGCTGTGCAGTCTCGATGCCATCTGATCTCTGATGCAGCTCAGATTCCATCACACTCAATACATGTGAGCTAAAGGTGGAAGAATGTACGTCTCTATATTAGGGCTTACAATTCGATTCATTCATTCACCTCAAGTAAGCGCTTTATCCTGGCCAGGGTCGTTGTGAATCCGGAGGACGGTAGTCCATCGCAGGGCATCACGCACACTTGACACATGCACTAGGGGCATTTTAGCAAAGACAGTCCACCTACTGGCTTGTGGTTTTGGGTGGTGGAAGGGAAACGGAGAACTTGTAGGGAACCCGTACAGACATTGGAAGAAAATGTAAAATTTCACACAAAGCTCAGGATTGAACATGGAGCTATAAAGGAACAATGCTGAAGGCTTTAATAATACAGTATGTCAACCTCAAAGTGGCTATGTAAAGATTTGCGGTCCAAGTATGCAAAGCCAGTCTCAGCCTCCGCACACTTAAAAAAAAAGAAGAAAAAAAAAAGGAACCATACAGTAAGTACATTTAAAAGCCATTGCTGTGTTCAAAATTGTATAATTGTACTGTAAAGTAGCATGTCCTGATGTATTTATCATACAGTACATACTATTCAATTTTTGATTTTTTTTGTATATCAGTGATAAAGCTATCTGCTTATCCAGTCCCCTAGCGCCCAAGCAAGCTAGCCACGACGTAATAATATTAGTTATAGGACTAACTAGCCATTTAGTCTTTGTTAACAGATGTTAGTTACAGTAGCAGTAGAATTTAGAGTTTTTTCTGTCATTTCAGTTTTCAATTACCTGAACAATATGGAGGGGGAAAATAAACCATCATAACATGATCATGTTACATGTGTAGTTGCTGCTGACTTCTTCATCATCATAGATTTGAGTTTATTTTCATCTAGGCATCTTTGGTACTGAGAATAGAAATTAATAAGTTCGATACTGCATTTCATAATTAACAGTAGGTTCAGTAAATAAATGCCGTTACAAACGCAGTCCATGGCTTAAGAGATGTCTTTAATGTGAATTTAAGATGAATTTAATAGAAATTCATTAGTAATTAGTAATGCATCATGGGGAGAATTCTGGGTGTTTAGATTCGAGATAAACGAAAAATACAAAGCACTCGGTGTGTCTAGAAAACCTTCAAATAAATATTCACATAAAAACATTAGTCACGCAACATGAGTGCATTCGGTTTACATTCCAGGAAAAGAAATCACTAGGGGTACAGTATCACGCATCCGGCAGACCGCTTTAACCCCATGACCTTCTGATCAGAAGGTCAACATTTTAACCACTGAACTACCCCAAGGGATGTGATGTCAAAGGAAACTACTGAACAGTGTGGTGGTCTGAGTTAGTCTTACCACACCAATGTCGATTATGTTCCTTCAACAGCATGCTTTATTCTTTATATACCATAGCAATCTCTTGAAATGGTTTAAAAATAGTTGGTTGCCACTACAGCTTTATTTCTAACTATTTCACTAGACACTAGAGAAAAGCAAAATAACTTTTCTCTTATTATTTGCCTCTTACACTGATTAGTGGTTAGAAAAATTGTATTTGCATACAGTAAATCCTCTGACTGTCATCTGTTGAGACCATGGAACGATTGTGTTTTATTTTTCATATTGCTGTACCTACCATAAAAACATATGACTGAATAAACGAGTGGCTCTCCCATTTTCATGTACTTTTAAATTTTTTTTGTGACCGTGGTAATGATTATT
Organism: Clarias macrocephalus; assembly: GCA_011419295.1. Classification (NCBI taxonomy): domain Eukaryota; kingdom Metazoa; phylum Chordata; class Actinopteri; order Siluriformes; family Clariidae; genus Clarias; species Clarias macrocephalus. The sequence continues at coordinate 46,954 of JAAGKR010004266.1, read as the reverse complement.
ATTAATGCACACACACACACACACACACAAAGATTGCGGATGTTAAATTATCTCATGAGACTTTAATAAATAGTTAATAAATAGTTAAAGGGCATTGAATGAACAAATACAAATAAATAGTTTCATATGAAAATAAATATAAATTAATTATAAAACAACTATATAAAAACACCACAAGGTCTCAGTTGACAACCACACAGATGTAGCTAGCTTATACATTATTCTTATACAGATGAAATAAATATGGGTTGTGGAGATTTTTTTTTTTGCAAAGTAGTAGTGCGGAGTTTTACACAGTCAATGTTGGTGATTGAGATTTTAAAAGATGTTGATGATGATTGTAGTGGAAGTGCAGAATTAGTTCTTATGATCTCCGGCGCAGACGTATCCGAGTGCTCGGTTGATGGTGATGGTGCGCACTTGGAAGCCCTTCAGCTGTTTGCACAGGTCCTTCCGAGCTTCGAAAGAGTTTGTGGGGCTCCACTTCTAAGATTTCCAAAGTGAAATTTTTTTTAATGAAAGTTAAAAATTATGTGTGAAATATTATGGTAATGAGATTCTGTACAAAGAAGTAAGAAAGGAAAAAAAAAACTTACATTTTGTGAAGACTCTGGTGTGGGCAGCAGCTTGCAGCTCTGGTGTGGAAAAGACATTATAGATATATTTCAATTTACATGTTAGATAGGTAAATAGACAGATAGATAGATAGATAGATAGATAGATAGATAGATAGATAGATAGATAAATAACCATGCATAAGTATTAACCTCTTTTAAATAGTTCCATGTTTTGTTGTGTTTCTTGTGTGTTACAAACGTCTATAATTTTTTTATTTGTAAATACTACTTTAACACTCCAAAATGTGGAAAAGCTCAATGGGTGTGAATATTTATGCAAGTCAGCATAATAGATTTTATTAGTTAATTTAGCCATCATGCATGTAAATGACCAAACTTTCACCATCCTTTCCTTATTTTTTAAACTTTGTATCTAGTTTAGTTTTGGCACAGGAAATAAAAAAAAAGATTTAAATACACATAAATAAATACATTTCTCAGCTTAATGGAATTTGATTTGATAAGCCTTGTCCTTCATTGTGTTATAAGCATATAGATAATTCTCTTCTTATCATATAAGCAATAAACTGCACATGTTTCGTACCTGCTGAAGTTCAAGTATAGCGTCTTTAATTTTGTTGAGCTCCTTGATAGACTCTGAGTTCGTCTTCTGGTCCAGAGTGTTCACATAGTCAACGAGCATGGATCGATGATATTCCAAATCATTGGCAATGTTCTGCAAACATTCAGGCTAAAGAGGGACAAGATAGTCAGAATGATTTTTTTAAAAAATCTATTCATCTAACTTGCATTCAAACTAATTTATTTTGTAATCCTACCATGAAAAAAAGTTTTTAGTATTATGCATGCTCATGGTTTGACCCTTACCTCACTGAATGGAGTAGTTCTTTGATCAGAGCATTTCACATCCTGCAAGACATTACACAAACATTAAAGTACATAGAAACTTGGTGATTGCAGAAGAAGAAGAAAAAGATGCTAACTTAAAGAATATAACCCTTATTCATCAGGCTATCAATGGGTTTTCTTACCTGACTGGGCTGACACACACTCGCCGTCTGTGTGTTTGGGTTCACCACTGCACCCAGCTCCGTGCAGTTAAATCCATGAAACAGTGTATTGGATTTGTTTTCTGGCTGTCAGATTACAAAAAAAAAAAAAAATCATTAAAATCAACTTTGATTTTTATAAATGTAGTACTTTATTACTTTACTTTACTTAACACTTTACTACTTAATTGACAAATCCACCCTGAATGGTTTGCATTTAAATCTTTAGGATTAACTCTTTAGTGGGGTCTGAGATTTATGTTGCAAGGAAATCCTGAATTAAATTTTCTAATTTAAACAGCTTTTATTCACATTTTGGTCAATATAAACTTTGGCTAAGTGCTTTGACTATCTGCTAATAGTGGTGCAGTGAGATTAACCCTTCCTTCATCTCTACGTATGGAGTGCAATGCAGAAGCACTTTAGTCTTTCCAGCTCTCTCATCACCTCCTCATCTGTATTCTGCTCAAACTGACCATCGCTTTCATGTTAATACTGCCATCAATGCCATTGTGCTCATTGTTCTAAAGATCACTTAATAGGTCAACGAGCATGGATCGATGATATTCCAAATCATTTACAATGTTCTGCAAACATTCAGGCTAAAGACACTAAAGAGTCTCTTTTATAACTCACACAAATATGTCTTATACCTGCACTTGCCTCCACTACTTATAAATTTCTTATTATAATGAACTTTCTTGGCATTTATGGACTGCAAAAAGAAACTTTTGATTTAGGAGCTTCATTATCCCTTAAGTTTTGGATATTTTATTTTCTCCTGTTTTACACCTTTTTGATGGTCTGTCTCACAAGAAAATAAAATATTAAAAACACTATCAATGTTTGATATTTAAAGTGTTTCAGGCTTGAGTTTTTTTCTTCTTCTTAATTTAAATATTTACCCTGGTTATATAATCCTCAGTAAGTTAGTTTACAACATTTTAATTGTTTAATAAATTCCACAGATTACTTTAATTAAATTAATTACATTATTGTTGTGTATAGTGACGTTCAGATCGTTCGAAAATGATTTAAAATATACCATGTGTTTTTTGTTTTTATTTTGTTTGGATAAATATTTAGATTAAAAAAACAAACATACGGTATGTGAACACTGTGGTTTTCACACGGCAGGTGAGAACAATCTGACTGATTTGCTGCGATTGGTTTACTGCTCTATAACAGGCGACATCTGGCGTGGACTGGGGTTTTTATTTATTTATTTATTTATTTATTTATTTATTTTTAGTAACTCACTATTCAGTGTGCTATTGAGTAATTTATGTTCATCACATCTTTTTTTCTTTCTTTCGAGAGTAAACTTAACACTGAAAAACCCAAGGCCAATTTATTGCTTCTGTGGAAGCAATAAATAAACGCTTCATATCGGTTAATAAAAGCCAAAACGTTTTTAAAAAACGAACCCATCAAGGGGAAAGTTCGTTTTTGACCTCTGCTTTCCCCAACTGTATATACCCGGACTTTTACAGCTGTTTTCTGGTATCACAGTATCACAGCACTGGGGTTAGAAATTAGTCAGCATATTTCAGATCTCTGCTATACTGTATATACTCTGAAATATTATAGTGTATAGTAATGTGAAACATGCAGGATTCCTCAAAAATAATAACATTTAAAAATGCTTTACAAACATAGGGGCCCAAAATGTGCATACACACTTATAAGATGATAACATGTCATCTATGGTCTTTTGTAAAAACTCAAATTATATTATGGCAACAGTATGTGTGTGTGTGTGTGTGTGTGTGTGTGTGTGTGTATATATATATATATATATATATATATATATATATATATATATATATATATTTCATGTTGAAGTGTGTATACATGTTTTGTCCCCTTTGTGTATGTATGTAGGTAGGTATGTAAGTCTTTAACACTAAGAGACATCTATATACTGTAGATAGATAGATTTACACTAATACACACAGTCTCTGCCGCTTCACATAATATAATCAAGCACATTCACCTTTTCTGGCATTTGCTCTACACATGTTTAATAATTACTACTAACTGTTCACACCCTA
>JAAGKR010004266.1:0-43253 GCA_011419295.1 Clarias macrocephalus | reverse complement strand
TATATATATATATATATATATATATATATATATATATATATATATATATATATATATATATATATATATTACACACACATTATGGCAACAGTATGTGTGTGTGTGTGTGTGTGTGTGTAATATATATATCATGTTGAAGTGTGTATACATGTTTTGTCCCCTTTGTGTATGTATGTATGTAGGTAGGTATGTAAGTCTTTAACACTAAGAGACATCTATATACTGTAGATAGATAGATTTACACTAATACACACAGTCTCTGCCGCTTCACATAATATAATCAAGCACATTCACCTTTTCTGGCATTTGCTCTACACATGTTTAATAATTACTACTAACTGTTCACACCCTAACGCTAAATACCTAATAAGATTGATGGCTTTGTAACTTACTTTCTCGAGCGCGCCTTTGAGCTTGGTGAGCAGGTCTCTGGCGCTCGTGGTGCACTGCGCGTGGTCGCTTTGGACGCTCTTAGGTACGCGCACTGGAGTCGCCACGGCCGCGCGGCTCACGAGCGCAAGAATCAGCACATAAACAAGAGAACCTGAATAAAGCAAATACAGGTGAAGTATTAATGCAATGCAATGCAGAGAGAGAGAGAGAAAGAGAGTGAGAGTGATACAGTGATTTTTTTTGGAAACAGACAAAAAAAAAATCCTTGGGGCTTCTCTCGATGACGTCTCATGATGCGCGGGTTATTTACACTAGTATGTAAACCCGCATCATGATATACAGTAGACCTTGTGCAGACCTTGCGATGTTTTTATATAGTTGTTTTCAATCATATATAAACTAGTTATCTATAGCCGCCTTTGGTTATTTTTACTTTCTATTATTCAAATAAATACAAAATCAAGATTTTTAAAAATACAGGATCAAAAGAATAAATACAGGATCAAAAGAATGGTACATTGGAAGGAATTTCTGCGGTGAGATAAAACACATGTTTGAAATACATTTCGTTACACTCTGAATAATCATAATTCCTTAAAATAAGTTCTTACATTTTAAGAATAGAAAGAAAATAGAGGTCTTTGATGATTGCAGGTGCGCGTGCACGTGTGAATTTAAAGAAGAGGAGGGTGTTTGAAGTTTAAACCAACAAAAAAAAAAAAGTGCTAACATATCGGACCAATTTGAAAACACTTTGTAACTACACTGATCCATTGTAAACATGATTACGAAAGATTGTGAAATTATAATTATACTCATAAGACGCTGAAATCTAAAATAAAAACTGGCCTAATTGGTGTTGAAGCTGATGGCTGCTGAGAGGAACAGAGGAGAACTTACTCACCCGACATTATGTTCAGCAGTGTGAAGTTGGAGCAGTGCAGTGTGGAGCTGTAACAAGTCGCAGGAGTTTGATGAAGTGAAGTGTCCGCGGTGTTTTATAGCCATCTGGCCTTGGAGCCGCTGGGATTTTCCCCCTTTCATATGCATGTCTACGGCAGTTTCACTCACTCAATCCGAACCCCCATAGCGCACACACTCATGCCATCATGCTTGGGTCATATGTAATAATCTTTTGGTTTTTCAATTTTATTATTATTATTTTTTTAATAGTCATTTCTTGTGAAATCACGACTTAAGCAATTATTTCACTGTTCGTCACTGTAAAGCATAAACACCACAAACAGCTAATTTGGAAGAAGCGCAAAATCCATGAAGCGCGGTAACATCTGTAAAACACTGTAAAAGTAACAACTAGCAGTTACACGTTTTGTACGTGAAGTGTGTCGCGTGTGTTTCATTTCTAGAATTACAATGTGGAAAATAACAGTTACAACCTGAATCATGAAGCAGAATTGATTTAAATACACAGACATACATATTCTTAATTTAAAACTTAGTAATTGTTCAAATTATGAAATAATTAGCTAATCATCATATAACAGAATGAAACATATTATGATATTTATAACCGTTTTTTTCCAATAAAATTTGTCTTAGAATGTACATTTACAGGATTTCAATATATTGCTAATCTGCCTAAATAAAACGGTAATATAAATAGGTTATAAATGTTTACATGTAAGAAATATTTAATAAAAATTCCTCACTAATGAAATGTATATAATAATAATAATAATAATAATAATAATAATAATAATAATAATAATAATAACTACACAATGCTAGCCTGTAAAATAAACCAATGACCAATAAATCCTGCATGGTATTTCATGGTTTTTTTTATATTTAAAAATATAACACACACACACACACACACACACACACACACACACACACACACACACACACACACACACACACACAAACTTGCCATGTAAGGCCTTTTTTTTTCTTCTTTTCTTAAAATAAATCTAACCGCACTGGCTTGAAAATGAAGTTTCATTTCATGTTCAAGTTCATGCCAAGTGGCCACAAACACACAAGATTTGAATAAAACTGGATTTATATACATGTTTATCCGTTTAAAAATATATTACTTTTTCCAGAAACGTATTTATTTTTCTTTATTATTATTATTATTATTATTATTATTATTATTATTATTATTATTATTATTATTATTATTATTATTATTATTATTTCAGGAACATTTTGTCACTACACTTCTTATCAATGAAGTGACACATTGTTCAACTCAAATCAATCTACTCTTACTTTGACCAAAAAGGATTTTGTTTATTTAAAAGCCCAAAAAACACACATGGAATTGTAAGAATTATTAATAATAACTATGATTAACTAATTAGTGCCTACACCTTGTCACATTGATGTCATTTTGCAAAATTTGAATTATTTCACTAGTTCATGAAATAATGGTTTACACAAGATATCAAACAATTGTTCTCATTCAGTAGTCAGTACGCTTCTCTGCTATGTGGACAGCCTTATTAAGAACATGGTTAAGTAATTCTTTATGTAAGGAATAAAACAAGATCGGCCATGCGCTCTGATAGGGTGCGATGCAGTTTAATGGGAAACAGTTTACTATTATGTCATATTGCTGAATAATTACTAGAGAACCCACCTTAAAGTGTCATATTCACCACAGCAAATTTTCCAACATTTACAATTCATAATTTATAATTGATTAATGACTAATATGTCACCATATATGGTCAAAATAAATGTTGCATACTTGCCAGGCAAGTTAGTTTCTGTTCTCATTTTCCTATAGCAGCCAATCTCTTTGCATTTTGCATGTAAAGTTAAATAATATCAATAAAAATTCTTGTTAGTATTTTGACAAAGATGCATTTACAATGTAAAATGTAAAATGTAAAAAAAATTGTAACCCCCCAGGTACAAGACAGATTCAAGGTACAAGTGAGAAAGTCTCATTACTTCCCACCTTGATGATGATGATGATGATGATGATGATTATTATTATTACTATTATTATAAATGATTATGATGATTATTATTATTAAGAATAAGAATTAACTTTAAATGAAAGAGAGAAACAAAAAAGTGGCTGATCTTATGAAACATCAACAGAAACTCTACTATCCCAAAAATGATCCCAAAAATCATCCTTGTACATTTCTTGTTTTATGTGTGTTTTTCCCATTATGCAACACAGGGAATTTTTAGGAACAGTTGCATCACACACGGATGATTTTATCCAGGTAGGGGGAGGAAGAAGTTTCTGAATAATTGTGAAAGTGACATTTCTATTTGGAAGTTGTGCAACAGAATGGACAGGGAAATAAAGCAATCAAATAATTTCAGGGCAAAATAATTCCAGGCTGTAAAGATTCACATGACTGGGAATTTGAGGTTAGTTTCAGACACTTTATGCAGATTTTCTCCAGTTGCCTAAGCGTAGATTGTTCAGATAAATTCTCTTATTAATTTAACACAGCATGCTCAAAGCCCCTCGACTACCAGAGAACTGCAATGGGACTCTGCAAATAAATACAGTTCACATAATGGGGTGAAAACAAGATACTTTTACTACTCATTTTATGTAAATCTTGGACACTTCCATGCTACACAGACAACATGATTCAGGGCAGATCGACTCATTTCAGTATGGTCATGCTACTGTCACTTTCACCACTGTAAAGACCCTGAGCTCATCTCTTATTTCTTAACTGCTCGTAAATGTTGACATTCAAAGTGTAGTGACAATTCATCCAAATGTCAGTTTCAGATTGCATGCTTTGAATGCTTGCTTGTGGTTAGAGGTTCCTCAAATCCAGACATGACTCAGTTCTCTAAACCACAATTAATTTTACTCTCGGCTCTTTAACAACTCGACCACTCTGTAGTTATGTACTCGACTGAAGATTTTCACATGGTGAGGTAAATCTCATTTTTGTTGATGGGGTTAGAAATACCGAAAATCAAGTAGAGGGGAATTACTACACTGAAGCGCCAAATATAGATCCAAAGAATGAATAGGATAGTGGAATTTCCAGTTTAGAAACTTCATTTGAATAAACACATTATTAAAAAGAAAATATTTTATTCAACTGAAGAGTTTTCCACCACGTTATTCCTGCTATTCAGTAACACATTTCCTATCATAAATATTTAAGTAATTATTTATTCTCCACCTCTTTTTTTTTTATCCTTTTTTATTCTCCTCTATCACTATTGTTACTCCACCTCCAACTTCTACCTCCTCCTCCCAGTAGCGCTTCTGAGGACTGGGGACAACCTTTTCTTTCTTTCCTTTCACATTATTAACTTACTCTTTACTGTTTAAATGACTTAACTTAAAATCCACTTCAAGAAAACCTTATGCTATATACTTTTTTTTTTTTTTTTTTTTTAAGTAATATCTTATTTAAAATTGAAATAAATCTGGCTACGGACTTTAGTCTCCACAAATGGATCAGTGATTTCTTCCATATTCAATAATTTCTGCACTTGCTCAGTGCTCAGGTTAAATCAGAGAATTTCCAGATTTTTTCTTCGGTGACTTTCTCTAGTGGTCTTAATTCCTCAGCTGCAAGGCTGAAAAGCACTGCTCACTTGATGCTGCAGTAACTTGAACTGTTAGCAGAAAGCAAAGCGCTAAGTTGGGACTGGTATATTGAGTCACACAAAACATGTCCTTTGCATCAACATCAGTCATTTTCTAGCAATGAGCAAGCAATGTTCTTTTTAAAGTGCTTTCCTCATACTCTGCGCTAAGAAAGCAAAATAAATGTTAAATTTGTAAAACCTTCCATGAAGACGATGAGGAAAACAACTCTCTCCTGAACTGCTCTTCGGGTGTAGATCGAGTTTCTTCAGTACTCTCATGAAGCAATTGTTCCTTTTTCGTTGTCTTGTCTAAAGGATCATCATTTCTCTAACTCATTTACTGTTTCTCTTCCTGGCACATTTTTAATACTGTATATAGATACAGCAGATACAGCAGTAACCTACTTACCCTGTTTACTTGATAGACATTATTTCATCATATGATGATACACAGAAGGAAACACCATGACATAAGTTCTTTTTAGAGGCTTTTTCTTTCCTGTTTCTCTATTGAAGCGGTGATAAGCCCAGACAAGTTGAAGTGTGAATATGTCAGGCACGTTCATAGGTTTGGTACTCTGAACTCTACCATACTTTAGCCAAAAATTGCTGAATAATTGCAGTGATCTGTAAGGTTAAATGCTTCATGTTTTTTTATTTTTATTTTTACATGGACTTCTATACGATTGGTCTGAGCCGTCTGTAGGATGAATGCTCCAATTTTTCAAATGCCCCAACAAGCTTTAATTTAAAACAGCCCTGGGTCTGAAAAAAGCAAAAGAAAACTCCATCCAGTGTCTCATAGTCTCATAGTCCACTGCCTGGACAACAACAAATTTGTTTACTGTGACTAATGTCAGGTGTACAATTCATTCAAAGCATAATACTTGGATTTTTGTTTTTAGTTTTTGGACAATTGCATTGCATATTTTCTCGCTAACCAGTGATTGATTTCATTTGGAAGACTTGTTGAAATAATGTGCTTTGTTTGCAAGTTTTGGATTCTTTCACAAATTTTATGAAGAAGTTCCACATTGCCCATCTGCATATTCAGAAAATTGTCCTTATTACCAAATACACTGCAATAAATAAATAAATAAATAAATAAATAAATAAATAATTTGTGCTCTGCGAATAAACATGCAATGAACAATACACACTTTCTCGATTTTTTTTAATTATTATTATGAAGATTGTTGAGCCTGTGACAGGTTCAGGGGGTTAAAAGAGGCTGTTCTCTCCACCAGAGGTTCAAGGCTCAACATTATCAGAAACTGACACCAGACATGGTTTGTGCTTCTTAAAGAAATGAGTAGCTTTGGCAAGATTTACCTCATTACTTTCATAATGTAAAATAGAACTTATTTATTTATGTATTTATTTTTAGAACTTTGTTGATACAGTATAACTTGCTGGTTATGTCACTCACTTACACATCACGAATATCAGAAACATTTCTTCAGCCATGAAGAAATAGGCTCACATTAAGTTTTAAAGAACTCTTTTAGACAGGGGGACTTGGTTTAATTGGCTTCTAGCTCCACCTCTGCCTCCCTCATTTCTTCCTCCTCCTTATCTTCCTCTTCCTACACCTTCTCTTTCTCCTGCTTCTACTCATCTTTATTTTTTTTACTACTAGTTCATTTTCTCTGCCTCCACCTTCTCCTCCTTATATTGTTACTCCCTTTTTCCTTCTTCATCCTTTCCTTCTCCTCCTTTTTCTTTTATCCTCTTCCTTCTTTGCCTCCTCCTACAATTACCTTTTCCTTTTCTTCCTTATACTCATTCTGCTCATCCTCCTTATGATCCTACTATCTATTTTTCTTCCTTTTGCTTCTCTTTCTTCTTCACCTCCTCCTCATTCTACTTATTTGGTTAGATAATTCAGGGAACTATTATTATTATTATTATTATTATTATTATTATTATTATTATTATTATTATTGCGTGTATACTGCCATGGAAACAACTGTATATTTTCTGAGCAAAAATGACCAGGTTGTGGTTCTGGTTGTCCACCATGCTCAAAAAGACTGAAAAACATATTTGTTCCATATCTGTTGGCCCTATTTATCTATTGAACTACTTACTTTAAGTATGTGCAATGTTTATTTATGTAATTTTAACCACTGATTATGTACAGTATTCAATCTCCTTAGTTAGTTGCATCCCAGCCACCGTATCAGGGCAATCCCCCATCAAAGACAGCTACCAAACAGAGCTGGCACAAGGCCAACATATGCTTCCTCTGAGGGATGCCAACTGCGATGAGGAAGCATTAGGGTGTGGCATAACACTCTGAGGAAAGTACTATACTAACTGCTCGAGTGAGCTCACGGATGCCCATAGCTGAATACAGTAGTGTTGCTATGATTGAGGTGGGAGTGTGAGCATGCCATCCCACTTCCATGAGAGAGCACATGCACTGTTGGAGGTTAACCATGTCCTTTCATTTTGAAATATTTACAAAAAATAATTGTTTGCCTGTGCAAATGCTGACAAAAAGCAGAGAAATACTGTATTTGTACTGTTAGGAAAAAAAGTATTCTGGGCTAACAACAGGTGTGCTTTTGAGATGTCGTTGGGGTAGAAATTTTGCTCAAACCCGGATAACAATATATCCGGAATATGATATTACTACATACTGTACACTTACACAAAGCAAGTTATAAACCACGCAAGGTGAAATGCTACACTGCATCCCGGGAAACAGGGTATGACATTCTTAGCCCTGTTCACACAACAAGTGCTGTATAGATTTTCTAGTGATGGCAGGTCTGTGCCAACAATTTTCCGTGCTGCTTTCTCAACATGCCAGAAGGCTTTTTTATTAGCTTTGGTGCAGCTGCTGTAACAAGCTGTTATACAATGTGTTAGGATGCTCTCTGTGGGGCATTTGTAAAAGTTACCCTGCAGCTTTTGGGTGAAGTTGACTCTCTTTAGCCTTTTCAGAGAATCAAGGAAATTGTTGTGCCTTTAAAACCACTGTTGCACAGGAGTGATCTAGTGAGATAGTCTCGTAGGTGTGGGTGAGTATGAGTCACTTTAAAAATCTTTTGAAATGACAGGAGCGAGAGAGACTGATCAATCGTCATTGTGAGAGGTTACTATACGGTTTTGGGGATGGGTATGATGGTACATGTGTGTATACCGTACCTCTGCTGGCTGATTCTCATAGGCCTGGTGTGCATGCCACTCTGTATCATAAGGCCCAGCTGCTTTTCGTGTGTTGATGTTCCAGGGCACCTGCCATACCTCGGGAGTGTGTCAGTCCTCCTGCCACAGCTTTATTTATTTATTTATTTTTAAAAAAAATCTCCCATGGACTGGATGACTTGCAGCAACCATGGTGGCTTGCAGTTACTTTAAAAGTTTTTTTGCTCCATACAGTAGTTGGTAGTTTGTGTTTTACTAACCCAATACCTGCTTTGATGTGTTAAGGGGTTCAGGAGTCTTTTAACGCTGTCTTGTTCCCTTACAGTCATTTCACTTCACTGCTAGCAACGACATTGTCAGGGCAATAGTTTATGCATAATGAAGTGTATGTACACCCCTAGGGCTGACTGATGCACCAATATATTCCCTATTCTATGTGTTTTTAAACCAATGAGGTTCCCTCAGGTCGGACATTAATTGCCTTTTACTGAGACAAGAAACAGAGAGCTGGTTTGACAGTCCAAAGTGGGATTGGGGTTCCTGTAAGCCTTTAAGTTAATCTTTTATCACTGTTTAAACATGATCTAAGATGTTATTTCCTTGTGCTTGTGCTTTTATCGCTTTTTATGTTTTAGAATCCGGGAAGAGCATTCCTAGGATTGCTTGGTTGAAATCCCCAACAATGAGGAAAAATTCCATCAGGGCTTATGTGTTCGTTTGTTTCATTTGTAAACACAAAGTCGCCCACTTGATTTCTTCCAAGAATTAGATGTTCTGTCAACACGGTATCCGGGATCTTAGATTGGTGACTTTACTAGCAAGTGATCTGGCTGTGGTGAGAACATTTGGCCTAGGGCTATAAACTGTATGAAGCAAACCAGCTCACTTTCATTTTAATATTACATTTAATTATGATGATGACTGTCATTCAATGCCTTGTCTGTGATTCTTGTTCCAATGTTTTTAAAGCACTTGTTAGTGACTACGTTCTTGTTGTCTTTTTGTAATTTATGTTTTCTTTGATTTGAAATTCAACAAATTACAATAACATTGAAATTGCTTATCTATCAAATTTTGCTTGGATGTTTCAGTGGATGATGACAAAATAAAAATACAGGATCGTGTTCCAGCTGGCATAAATACAGTTGCAGATCATCAAGTTCTTCCCATCGAGCAATATTCAAATAAGTTTTCCCCATTTTTTCAAACAGTTCTCCCTCATCGGTCAGGCTAGCTTTCGTTTCACATGAGACACTTTGAATAGCTTAATCTACCCACATCTCAAAGATAGGCTAGTTGTGTCCATCCAGCCTCAAAGAATTAATTTGGCTGCCAAAACTACACCTAACATAATAAGCAGAATGTTTTGAATTTTAATATCTCTCTGTCCTGTCTCCTAGGAGACATAATCTTGGCAATGTTGGAAGTTCACACCCAAACCACTTCTCTAAATATCTTAACACGGTTGTCCAGAATGACAGCACCTGAGCGCACTTCCACAATTATTGAGGCCCATTTTGTGTTTACATTTCCAACACAAATATTTACGTTTCCAACACAAATGTTTACGTTTCCAACACAAATGTTTACGTTTCCAACACAAATGTTTATGTTTCCAACACAAAGTCACTCAATCAAAACCATTCTGTGTAGTCTTACTAGTGTATAAGAGAATCTACTGTATGTAATATTATATTTTGTGTGAGTTTGCCTTTGGCGTCTCTTACTTGTATACATTCCTTAATCAGCCAGAATTCTTTGCATTTCTTATTGTTTACAAGTAGATGTATTGACTCTCGTCCACTAAGGATTCACTTTTTAAAAAATATTTTCAGCTTATAGTTTACATCAAGGAATTATAAAAATGTATAAATATTTTAATAGCTAAATGGTTAAACAATCATTGAAAAATGTACTGTATTTTGTTAAATACTAAATACAATTTGTATACTATCACCAATCAGAAAAACACTGAAACTTTTCTAATTAAGGCAAAAATTTGAACGATTCTGAAAGGCATCCTCAGTCACAGGACAAGGCGACAAGTCTAATGACAATATCTGAAGAAACATGACTGAAACAGAGATGAAATGAAAAGGATGAAAGCAAATGGTGAGGGATTGTGCAAAAAAGAATACTTTTTAATTAAAGTGGAGTTAATATAGGACTGCAGTTGGGATCAAGATTGTGATTGTGTGATTTTTATGCAGTTTCCACAAATTTGCTTTTCAAACTACTTCCAGTTTCTTGCAATTACTGCATGTTATGCACATTTCAAAACCAAAAGTGATATTTTCATACAGTGCCTGGGGAAAAAGTTGCACACTCTAAGATTCCATTCAATCACCTTTAACTTTGATTACAATGAGTTGGCCAGATCTTGTGTGAAAAATGATTCCTCATGCTCCCAGAACCACTCTTTCACAATTCGTGTCCTGGAATATGCCGGTGCAATCAGAAGATCAGAGGAAAAACTCCATAGATGTGAGAAAAACTCCATAGATGTGAGAAACCTGGTCATTCAGTACATTCAGGTCATCGGCTGACTTTATTTTATTGATACATAACGTTGCTGAGCCTAAACCTGCGCAACTGAAGCAACACCAGATCATAACACTGCCTGAAGAGGCTTGTACAGTGATTCCCTTCTAACTAATAGAAAGGCAACAGTAACTCAAATAATGTAGCGAGGAATGGCGAAGACAATTTCTGAACAACACATTAAGCAGATGGAGTAGAGCAACAGAAGACCACACCGGGTGCCACCCCTGGCAGCTAAGAACAGGAAACTGAGTCGTCTACAATTTGCATGGTTTCACCAAATCGGACAATATAAGGACTGAAAATGGTTTCTCTGGTCTCTCAAAATGTCAGGCTGGTGGGGGTTGTGTAGTGGGGATAATTTGTTGATAATTTGGGGATAATTTCTTGGCACACTTTAGATACAGTACCAACTGAGCATTGTTTAAATGTCACAACCTACCTACTGTAGAAGTATTGTTGATTAACCTGGCCATCGCTTTATGACTACAGTCTAAGACACCATGTCACAAAGTTAAAATCATCTCAGACTGGTTTCTTGAACATGACAATGAGTTCACCATACTCACGTGGCCTCCACAGTCACCAGATTTTAAACCAATAGAGCGCCTTTGGGACGCATCATGGACGTACAGCTGACAAATCTGCACCAACTTTGTGAGGCTGTAATGTCAACATGGACCAAAATCCCGAAGAGATGTTTCCAGTACCTTCTTAAGTTCATACCACAAAGAATTAAGGCAGTTCTGGAGGCAAAATGGGGTCCATGGATGTACTGGCAAGTTTTCCAAAATGAATTGGCTGGTGAGTGTATTAGCAAAAGTGTTAGAGGGTCAAAAACAATCTATAGCTAATTAATATTTTAGTGTAATCCCAAAAGTATAAAGTTTATGAAGATTAATATTTTTCAGGCCGCTGCTATAAATACATGCTCATACATGTATGGCTCTATTGATGACGAGCCATTCTTTGGTAACAGTAAATATTTATGTCAGTGTCATATGACCATTGTAGAAGTCGCACAAAGCATAACATCATCTGTAAAATGTTCAAATAGAGCAATATGGAGAAAAAGCCAAGTGTGGCAAAAATCTGATGTAAACATCAAAACAACCAATGAGCTTCTCAGCCGAGAAAAGCGGAAAGTTTTGGACTTGCCAAGTCAGTCTCCCGGTGCTTATTCAATGAAAAATGCATCCGACTAGCTGAAAAACAGACAGGAGAATGTAAAGGGAACTGAAAATGCAGTGCAAAAGCATTCTGTAGTGCAGGGACATTAGTTATTTTAACTGGACAGTACATTAGCGATTTAAAGGAGTCGCACGTGCTCAGGGAAGCTAAATTTCCCCTTGAAAGGAAAAAAAAAAAGATATAAAATATTTGACTGTGAACATGATGTTATATGTACAAATTCCCCCTGTGACTGATATTACTGAATAGTTTCTCATTTATATAGAAAATCGTTTATTTAGGTGACAGTGGCAAATAATATGAAGAAGATGGTAATGATTATTTATTCTGTCTAACTATTATTATAAAATTATGCCAGAATTGGTAACTATTCTATTTCTGTGTAAGGAATCAAACATGATGTGTTGAAATTGATCAGCATTGGTTGGTCTACTGTACATGCAGGTAAACAGAAACCAGCTCACATGACTTGTTTGTTGGGTCCTAGTGCATAACTGTCCTGATGCACACCCTTTGTGCAGAATTTTGGACAACTCAACATCTCTGCATTTGTCTCTGAAACTATATGAGCGTGGGTGGGGAAATTGTTAATATTTCTGTTGCCCCAAAACGGCAGCCTTAATCAAGCAAAAAGAATGAGTCACCTTCACTTAGAAGTATATCGTAACAAAGGGAAAAAAAAATTCTGTTTCAGCTCTTTAAGGTCATCTGAACTCTGACCAGATTCCTAACAGGCATATTTTTTTCCTCATACACATAATTGTCTTTAATGTACAGTAGACTTTTTCCCCTGGTCTACACGGCGACATTCTTTAACTGAATGTCTTGTAGTGTCATGTGACTGTTGCAGCTATTCCTGGAAAAAAATGTTTTTCCAATTTTTGTAGAATGTAAAAGAATGAACACCTTGAAAAATGTTTTGTACGACTTCTTGTACCATAATCTGTATAATTGCAAACATCTATTCTACATAAGACATGGACGCCACAAGTCCTCAGAAGGTCTTCTGCAGTACTTGGCATCAAGGTGTCAGCAGCAGATCCTGGGGAATTTGGAGGCCAAGTCAACACCTTAAACACTTTACCATCTTTGTCAAACCACTTCTAAATAAGCATTATCCTGTTGATTGTCTGTATCAATGTGTGCAAAAGTCTCGTGTCAAAAGTAACTTCCACATGAATGTCAGGAACCAGGGTTTTTCAGTAGAACATTGCCTGGAGCATCATGCCTTCTTGCCATCGTGCATCCTGGAGCCATCTACTACCTGGGAAAATGAGGCACACACACACACACCAGTCATCCACATGATATAAAAGAAAAAGTGATCCATCAAACCAGGCCACCTTCTTCCATGGGACCAAAGTCCGGTTCTGACATTCATGTGCCCATTGTAGGTGCTTTCATCAATGGAAAGGAGTCAGCAAGGGCACTCAACTCATCACAGCCAGAAATAACATTTATCAGAAATGACCTTCCTTGGATCATTTTAGGCAGGTAATAACCACTGCTTGACAGGAACACCTCAGAAGACCTGCCATGCTGTTTGGAGATGCTCTAACCCAGCTTTTTTAGCCATCACCATGTGACTCCAGTTAAAGTCTCTCAGATCCTCATGCTTGCCTACAGTATTTTTCCTTCTTCTACCACAATGACTTCGGGAACTTATTGCTCACTTGCTGCCTAACATGCTTCACCCTTTGACGGAGGTAATCAATGTTATTCACATCCCTTGCCTGTGGTTTTAATGTTACGGCTGATGCGTGATTGGTGTTCAGTATATTCAGACCACACTGTGATATTGATATAGGTGCAATACATTTGCACACCATTATATGAATATATTAAAATTTCTGCAGTCTGGGTGGTAAAAGACATCAATTCATAGTATATAAAACAAAGTTATTAATTGTATTTTACATATTTGTACATAAACATTTCTTCCCTCAAATAAAGAATCTTAATACAATAGGCCGAAAATGATATTAACACACACATTTAAAATGATTCACAAAATGTTCAGTGTGAACATATTACCAAAAGCTACGACTTATAAGGCAGGCATGTTTCCTTTTACTATAGATGTTTAGCACCTTCAAAACAAATGTTTTAGTTCAAAACTACCATTTGTGCGGAATAGAACAGACCAAAATACTGTCCAATTGTCAGCAGTTAACTTTTGCTTTCTTTAAGCTTTTTAAGTCTGACTTTCTACTCATTTTCTGACTATGATTAAGTTAAAGCGGCATGGTGGCTTAGTGGTTCGCACTGTTTTGCACCTCCAGGGGCTGAGTTTGATTCCAGCCTGCGTGCATGGAGTTTGCATGTTTTCCCCGTGCTTAATGCGTTTCCTCTGGGTATTCCGGTTTCCTTCCACAGTCTAAAGATATGCAGATTAGACAAATTGGTGTTCCCAAATTGCCCGTGGTGTCTGACTGAGTGTGTGAGCGCCCTGTGATGGATTGGCACCTCGTCAGGTTGTACCCAGCCTCGTGCCTTTGGGATGGGCTCCAGGTCCCCCGCAACCCTGTATACAGTACAGCATAAAGTCTTATAGATGATGAGTGAGTGAGTTAAAATTACTACTATTAAGAAGCTGAACAGAAAGCCTGGAACAATACCCGAGGTTTTCTGCAGTTCGGAGGTTCTCTGTAATTTGCATAAGTGGCTCAAAGCCATGATAGTGGAAGGTTTTGGGTGATGACAGCAGTGGCTTATTTTGAAAGTGTGAAAGTGCCGGTGGACACACGAATACACACACAACACCTTTTAATGCTTAAGAACAACTGATTTGGGTGATCATGGCTAATAGAGATTAGATCAAATGTCTTTTATACTGTATAAACTCACTTCACATGGCCACTTGGCTATGCCACTTTGGCTGAGTGTTACAGACCCTGACCAGATGAGACGCATCAGTTTTGAATTCGACATAGGGCGGATAAACATTATTCTCTCACCTTTCTTCCTCAAACATGACTTTATAAAAGTCATGTCCTCATCAGGTATAAATAAAAGATAAACAGAAGCAGCAAAAGCGCCGGGATAACTACCAAAAGCCTCACCTAGTCAGGTCTGTCCACTAGCATGGCATTATGCTACAGTACGTATCGCTAAGGCTCCGAGACACACCACATATTACACAAGCGTAAAGTTAAGAAAATACGACAAAACTGAACATATGAAGCCTCTGTGATATAGAGCAAAAGATACAAAAGACTTAAAGGAACTAAAAACTAAAATGAATAAGGTAGTGAAAGTAACAATTATCAAAGCTCTTTTGTTTATCGTACTTTACTGGTACCTAATTGCACAAACAAGTGAAAGACGACTCGATTATACCTGTAATGGTGATTTTAATCTACGGCAAGTAAAAAGGAAATTCCCAAAAAATGAGGGAACCCCTCCCCACCCCCACCCCCACACCCACTCGCATACACACATACTGCATGACACTGCACACTCAGTATGGCAGCTACAGTATAGTTACTCAACTTGCACCTTATCTTCTTTTTCTTAACATATCTCATGTGACCTGTTAAACTGCACGTGTGTAAAATTTCCCGGTTCATAGGTATTTTTCTCCGATTTATCAATTGGAGTGCATGCTTTCAGAAACGCCTGACACGAAACCCCCTCTACACATACTCATATATACGCATGTGGGTAGGAGGTGGTCAATGAACCTTGTTACTCGAGATTGCACGCCTGATTCTATTATTATTGATGTGTTTCACTGCTGGCACTGGCTGCTGTGTAAAACTGAATCATTCATAGTGAACGGCTGAATATGTACGCAGCACGTACACTGTGTATAATCGTTTTTCTCAAACTCGCAATACTTCAGTCTTGCAGTATTTGTAGCAGTGCCAAAGCTTTAAAGGCGACATAATATTCATAATTATTCTTTTTTTAAATAATAATTTTTTAAACAAATACTGTGGAGTTGTGGATATAGGTACAATATGCAATACATGCAAAAAAATATGAAAAAATCTCCTCCCTTTTTTATTCAGATTTGCATATTTTTCTTTATAAACACACTTTTCAGATTCGTCTTGTTCATTATGTTTGTATGAGTTGTACAAAGTGACTTATCCTTTTATTTAACACAAAATAGTCAATATCACTCACTCACTCATCTTCCATACCGCTTAATCCTGTATTCAGGGTCATGAGGGGGCCTGGAGCCTGTCTCAGGAGGCTTAGGGCACAGGGTACACCCTGGATAGGGTGCCAATCCATCGCAGGACACACACAAACATACACTCACTCACACCTCATTCACACACTACGGCTAATTTGGGAACACCAATTAGCCTAACCTACATGTCTTTGGACCGTGGGAGAAAACCGGAGTACCCAGAGGAAACCCACCAAGCACGGGGAGAACATGCAAACTCCATGCACACAGAGACGGGAATTAAACCTGGCCGGAAATCGAACACGGACCCTGGAGGTGCAAGGCGACAGTGCAAACCACTAGACCACCATGAAAGGCAATATCACTCACTCACTCACTCACTCACTCACTCACTCACTCACTCACTCACTCACTCACTCACCATCTATACAGCTTAATCCTGTTTTCATGGTCACGGGGGGCCTGGAGCCTGTCCCAGGAGACTTAGGGCACAAGGCGGGGAACACCCTGGACAGGGTGCCAATCCATCGCCGGGCACACACAAACAAGCACTCACACACTCATTCACACTACAGAGTACACAGAGACGGGAATTGAACCCGAACTCTGGAAATGCACGGCGACAGTGCAAACCACTACACACCGTGCCGCCAAAAAATGCAATATGATGAACTAAATTAAATAAACAATTTAACCAACATATACAAACATGACTGAGCAAATAATGTACAGGCAAAGAAGTAGCACAGATTCACATATCACATGTTTTTATGGTTGTTTTTGGTTCTATCTGTGACCAAAAATAATAATCATAATAATAAAATGATAATAATAATAATAATAATAATAATAATAATAATAACAATAATAATAAAAAACAAATACTACTACCACTAATAATAATAATAATAATAATAATAATAATAATAATAATACATAAATAACAATAACAATGATTATAATAATAATAATAATAAAAAGAAGAAGAAGAAATAAAATAATAGTAATAACATGTTTTTCTTTTACATTTAAATTTTTTGCGATGTCATTCCAATATTACAGTAGTGGTAACATTTACCTTTCATAAAAGTAACGATAAGTTTTGTTCCTGACATATCTGACATATCCGAAAACACAAATGCACACTTTGAATCCTGAAGCCTCCCACTGTCAAGACTTTCATACAATATAAGCACATATATTGCTTTTTAATTCTCATTGACCTATGTTGAGTTGCCAGCCGGATCTGTGCCACTGGCTTTTAAGGGTGAACTCCCTTCTTCTAAAAAAAGTGAATAAACAGTCATCTCTTATTCTCACTGTCACTGACTCTACTTTAGATCCTAAAATTTGCTTTTTACAAAGTGTTGTTGTTATTATTAGTTATTGGTTATTAGCAGTATCTGGTATTGCATGCTAAATCAGCATAAATCCTCAGGATAGTAATTCTTAGAAATTAGTCAGAATGTAGTAAAGAAACGCCTTGAAATCTTTAAAGTCAGTTTCATCATGATAATATAGTATATTAAAACTTCTTAAGGGCAACAATGTGTGAATAAGAGCGATATTCTTCATGGATATCCTCAATTTTAACATATTTTGCAATGTAAAGGTTGAAATCCATGAGATGGAGCTAAATCTTTCTTCTGTCTTAAAACATTTGGAAAAGGACTGAAGCAAAAGGGAATTCAGGAAGGCCAGAATGAGTATTTCAGCTGTAATATTAACAGATAGTGATGTTATCTAAGACTTCTTGTTTACAAAAAAAAAAAGGACAATAACGCTGTAATAATGTTAAGAGTTCAGTTAAGACTCAGTTGGACTGTATTCAGCTTTAATTTTTGACAAATGTACAACTGTAACATCAAAAGCAGTGTACAGTACGGTTCTGAGGGATTGATTTTTTTTTTTAAAACGTCACAGAATCATTAAAAAAAATCCACTGGGGTGTACTGATTTGAAATGATATTTTTTAAATTCCCAAAATGGGTTTTACTTCCACAAATATAAGTCTGTTTAAAAAAGAAAGTGTGCACTTACTCTCAATATGTAAGTGGAAGTCAATGATGATGACCCGCAACTGACCCAGGGCCTCGTTTAGCAGATCTGTGGGCTTTGTGGGCTTTACCGCTCAAAAGTTTGGGATCACTTTCAAACTATATGGTCATTCCTGATTTCTATTCATGTTGTAAAGCAACGCTGAAGGCGTCCAAAATATGCAATAATCTCCTTTGAACAGGTGATATTGAGATGTTTCTGCTACTCATCATCTGTAAATTCTCCATAACGACTCTAATCTGAGATGCTGGTTGTTAATTGGTGATTTCTGAGGCTGGTGACTCTAAATGAACTTCTCCTCTGCAGCAGAGGTAAGTTTTGGTCTTGCTTTACAGGGAAGGTCTTCAGGGGACAGTTTCATCATGGTGCGTGAAGGGTCTTGCAAATGCACTGGACAATAATGTTCTTGTAAGACCTGTACCAGAACAGCTGACTCTTAAAATAACAACTGACAGTTGATGTTGTTGTTCCATAATTACCTTATTCCATATGTGTTATTTCATAGTTTTGAAATCCCCAGTATTGGTTATAGTATAGAATATATACGGCCTTCTATATTATAGAATATATATGCGGCCTTCGCATCCCCTCCGCCGAAGAGGAAAAGGCCGCAGAGAGGATCGCCCACGATCCCAGCCGGGAAAGCCGCCCAGCCGACGGACGTGCAGGAGAGACTCCAGCCTGTGACCGCGCCCAGGAAGAGCTGGGAGGGGCCGGTCTTGGCTCACGCGCAGCGGAAGAGGTCGTCGTCATGGGAGCCTGCAGGAGCGCTACCTCCACGTGCTCCAAAGCTGCCACTCTGTCCGCCGCTCACCAGCCTGCCAGCCAGACCAGCACGTGCATTCCCTTTCTTTCCATCCTCCCTCCTTTAACCCTTCCCTTCCCCATTTTTCCCTAAATAAATGAGCCTTTTCCCTGTAATACCTCGCCTCGTGTCCGTGTTTCATGGTGCTGCCCGTGCAACATAGGGTCGAACCCGTATTATAGAATGTAGAAAATAAATCACTAAACAAAGAAATCTGCAAGTTCAGGTTGCAATAATGTTTTTTTGTTTTTGTACACTCACCCTCACACGCTGCTTGGATATTGTGGACTTCCTGCTAAAAGCATGGGAGCTGGTCTTGTACATTTCTTTGTAAACCATTTTATAAGTAATGTGTATATATACATACTGTATATATGTACATTTCAGAGGAGACAGTACCGCATTTCTGTTAATGGAATTGTTTATAAAATACTTTACAAGGAACTGTACAAACCAGCTCCCATGCTTTTAGAAGGAAGTCATTTATTTCACAATATCCGAGCAGCGTGTGAGAGTGAGTGTACACGCAAGCTAAAACTATCCCAGCAGCAAACATATGACATAAATCAGGCTCAAATGTAAACATGAGCATGTGTACAGAATCTTAACCTTTGTCTACGAATGCAATATTGTTGCTTAAACAGCAAACAGTTCATACTCTGTAAGACTGGTGCAAATGTCTAAACAGTGTGTATCTTGCATAAAACTTTTGTCATTGTGCAAATCAGTTTCACTTCGCAAGCCCCATGTTAGCTCGTGTATGTGGAAGAGGGCGGATAGCATTTGCCTGCGATTGGGTTGTCCTGCCCGGTGATGTCCTTAACAAGGCAAGCTTCAAGTGTCTCAGAAGAATCATGTGTTAGCTTTTCCCTCTACACTCTCGGCAGGAATTATTGGTTGTCAAATAGTTGTTAATATGACAACATTAGGGACGTTGGAACAACAGTGATATTGCTGACTTTAACGCCCTTAACATTCACTCACTCATTGTTTATACCGCTTTATCCTGCATACAGGGTTGTGGGGGGACTGGAGCCTCTCCCAGGAGACTTACGACATGAGGCAGGGTAAACCCTAGACAGCGTGCCAATCCATCGCAGGGCACATACTCACACTCGCACACACTACAGGCAATTAGGAACACCAATTAGCCTAATCTACATGTCATTGGACTTTGGGAGGAAACCGGACTACCCAGAGGAAACCCACCAAGCACGGGGAGAACATGCAAACTCCATGCACACAGAGACGGGAATCGGACCTGGCCGGGAATCGAACGGGGTGACAGTGCTAAGCGTAGCCCTAACACAGTGTAATAACATTAATACTAAACTGTTGGATTGAGTAGGTTGATATTGATACTTGTAAATGCACATATTGTACATTGCCACAAAAAACAGCAATTTACTGAAAAAATTGTTATACATTGAGTTACAGTGAGAAAAGCTAACAAAACAGCTTATAATTGAAAAAAAAACTTTGATTAATTGTTATACAAGTAATAGTCTAGATCATCTCATTAGTGAATCTCATCTCATTGGAATGTTTGTGACAGTCCCAGGGAACAGGATCATAGAGAGGAAAAAAAAAAAAAGAGGCAGAAACTGTTTTGTTTATCCATGTGTAGTTTCCCATGATCAGTCTATTTCTTAGGTAGACAGGCATGAGAGCAATGGTCACTGGGACCAGAGGAGTTTTGCTTTCGGAACATTGTTCATTTGACCTTTACTGAGTCACACTTGATGCTCCTACTGCTTACTAGCAGAGAACACTAAAAACAAACCGTGTACATGAGAAGGCATTGGGATGTGGCTTATTCTGATGATTTGGCTCTGTGGAAGTTTGTGACACAACGTTCATATTTACACCATGACCAAAAAAATCTACCTTGTTTTTCCCCCAGAACAAAGTAGGCATCCCACACACAGGTCAGCCATTATTGCTGTAGATTTTATTGATATACACATTTTCATGTGCCATGGTGATATCAGTGAACAACACGCAGAAGAATCCCAGCTGGGTCTGTTGTGTTTGTCATGTTTGGTGCTTTCCCCGCTTTAACACATAGCAATGGGGTATGTGACAAATCATGACTAATTGGACGGTAGCAAGCCGTGAAGTTTAAAGTTTAGAATTATTTTTAATATATATATATATATATATATATATATGTTAAAACCTAAAAATAAGTTCATATTGTGTTTTATATTTAATGCAGTTTCAACACAGAACAATTCTGTGTTGAAACTGCATTAAATATTGCCTTAAATAGTTAAGCATATTGTCAATCATTAATGTGTTGAAAAAGTGTAATGGTTGGTGAATTATTGATGTATAAGAGGAATAAAATCTTTTTGGACATATCCCAATACTTTGGGACAGTGACTGAAAGCGACTGTTTTTCTCTAACAGTGCAAACGGTCATGTTTTTTGCTCTTCCTTACATTCTTATTCTACGTATGCCAGAAAAAAAAAATCCCACCGCCATCAGGAAAATCTCTTAAAAATCACACCTGTGCGATTATATGATGCACGTATTATATGATACGGATGATGTAAATGTGAATGTACATGATGTAAACGGATTACATTGTAATGACGTAAACAGGTGGTGTTGGGAAAAGTTCATACCCACACTTGAGGTAATTGGTGGTGGTAAACCTGCTGTACATTACTGACCTCATAAGGTTCCTGATCTACAAATGACATATTAATGGAGACAAGCGACTGTGACAAAGTGCTTCTAAACCGCTCTGCTTCCTGTCTTAGTTTTCTTTCTTCCTCTCGCGCTCCTCAGGTTTAGGAGTGCAGTGCCAGTGAGCCGTTAGTCATATTGCAGGCCGGAATTTCTCCCATTCCCCCCGTTTACCAAACATTCTCATTTTCCTCCCACACTACTGCGAACATGTACCCAACTTCCTCTCTCCCCTTTATTTTCTCTCTCTCTCTCTCTCTCTCTCTCTCTCTCTCTCTCTTGTTGTGTCTGTCTGGCTCTATATCTCCACCTCTCTATTACTCTCTGCACTTTTTTTCTCTGCGTCCACCTTAGGAATGGATAGTTTCAGAACGTCTCTGTGTGTGTGCGTGTAATGTAGGCAAGTGCTTCCTCAGCCGTGTTTTGTTTCGACCGCGGCTTGCTGCCAAGACGGTGTCATCAGCTGCTTCCTGATTTGCAGTGACGTCGTGTGATCTTTCTGTTTGAGTTCAGACCAGCAGAAAGTGGTGTTGGTATCTGACGGAAATGACGAAAACGAAAATTGAAAGCCGAAGAGTATCTGCTGTTAGGGGAACAAGTCAGCGCTAGGTGACTCGAAATGGACTTTCCTTAAGAGTACTTGTTGCATCTTACGTTGTGCCTTCTGTAAGAGCAGAAGAGTTAAACACACCAGGAGGAGGAGACATACTAGACTTTAGGTCCCAGAAAAAAAATGACTGGATACAGGCATGGCCAAAATTCCACCCCTGGAATCAAGTATTTCTTACAGAAAAGTACTGTTTGCTATAGAAATGTTTATTCTCTTTCTATGTATTGGAACAAAACAAAAAGGGAGGAAAAAAGCTAATTTGACATAACGTCACACAAAACTCCAAAAATGGGCTGGACAAAATTATTGGCACCCTTTCAAAATTGCGGATAAATAAGATTCTTTCAAGCATGTGATGCTCCTTTAAACTCACCTGGGGCAAGTAACAGGTGTGGGCAATATAAAAATCACACCAGAAAGCAGATTAAAAGGAGAGAAGTTCACTTAGTCTTTGCATTGTGTGCCACACTGAGCATGGACAACAGAAAGAGGAAAAGAGAACTTGAGAACTTGAGAACCAAAATTGTGGAAAAATATCGACAATCTCAAGTCCGTCTCAAGATATCTAGATTTGTCTTTGTCCACAGTGCGCAACATTATCAAGAAGTTTGCAACCCATGACACTGTACAGTAGCTAATCTCCCTGGGCCTGGACGGAAGAGAAAAATTGATGAAAGGTTGCAACGCAGGATAGTCCGGATGGTGGATAAGCAGCCCCATACAAGTTCCAAAGGAATTCAAGCTGTCCTGCAGGCTCAGGGAGCATCAGTGTCAGTGCGAACTACTGTATCCGTCGACATTTAAATGAAATAAAACGCCATGGCAGGAGACCCAGGAGGACTCCACTGCTGACACAGAGACATAAAAAAGCATGACTACAGTTTGCCAAAATGTACTTGAGTAAGCCTAAATACGTCTGGGACTTCAGGTGAGACCAAGATAGAGCTTTCTGGTAAAGCACATCATTCTACTGTTTACCCAAAACGGAATGAGGCCTACAAAGAAAAGAAACAGTACCTACAGTCAAATATGGTGGAAGTTCAAAGATGTTTTGGGGTTGTTTTGCTGCCTCTGGCACTGGGTGCCTTGACTATGTGCAAGGCATCATGAAATCTGAGGATTATCAAAGGATTTTGGGTAGAGCCCAGTGTCAGAAAGTTGGGTTTGCGTCCGAGATCTTGGGTCTTCCAGCAGGTCAATGACCCCAAACATACTTCAAAAAGCACCCAGAAACGGATGGCAACAAAGCGCCGTGGAGTTGCCAGCAATGAGTCCAGCTCTAAATCCCATTCAACACCTGTGGAGAGAAAAAGCGCCCTTCCAATATGAGAGACCTGGAGCAGTTTGCAAAGGAAGAGTGGTTCAAAATTCCGGGTGTGAGGTGTAAGAAGCTTATTGAGGGTTATAGGAAGCGACTGATTTCAGTTATTTTGTTCCAAAGGGTGTGCAACCAAATATTAAGTTAAGGGTGCCAATAGTTTTGTCCAGCCCATTTTTAGAGTTTTGTGTGACATTTTGTCAATTTAGCATTTTTTCCTTCCTTTTTTTGTTTTGTTTTGAGTGAGGGAGATTGTCCTCTAATGTGTTTAAATGAGTGTGTGAGTGTGTGTACCCTGTGAAGTATTCACAACCCATACAGAGTGTACCCCGTCTTGTCTCCTAGGATAGGCTCCAT
The DNA here is from genome assembly GCA_011419295.1 of Clarias macrocephalus. Classification (NCBI taxonomy): domain Eukaryota; kingdom Metazoa; phylum Chordata; class Actinopteri; order Siluriformes; family Clariidae; genus Clarias; species Clarias macrocephalus. The sequence goes on along the minus strand of JAAGKR010004266.1, from coordinate 19,431 downwards.
GCCCCCCTGCAACCCCGTATACAGGATGAGTGAGTGAGTAAAATGTAAAATATGCCCAACTCATTTTTTTTTGCATTTAAATAGGTTTTTACTGAATCATATTTAAATTACACGTAGGTCAAGAAAACATCAGTTATAACACATGGCTAGTGGTTCTACATATTCAACCCAAAAATGAATTTTAATATATTTATTCATATTTAAACAAGGATTTTGTGTAACTGTCGGTTTTAACTGCAAATACTGAGATAAATATAGGACTCCTTCAGTTCCTCATTTACTCATTTAAGTATTCTGGAGATTTGCTGCCTGGAAGGCAGAGGCGGTGTGAGAAAGTAAATACCGAAGAAGTGGCCCATCATCATCATCATCATCAGCGTCGTCGTCATCATATTCATCATCATCACAGTCATAACCTATCTATCTATCTATCTATCTATCTATCTATCTATCTATCTATCTATCTATCTATCTATCTATCTATCTAATAACTTGATCTAATAACAATTCAAATCTGGACTTTTTAGTTTATTCAGGATAACATGAAAAAATGATGAAATTGATGAAATTATGATGCCAAGATAATGTGTCTAGATCTTTTATTGATATGTTTGTTTTTTCCAACATCTCAATTCAGATTTTTCCCATGTCGACATCATACACCTCGTTCCTGGGTAGCTGATGAGCTGTTTTTCCCCCTGCTCAGCTCAACAGCATTACCTTTCTCCGGTTTAGTTTCATCAGAAACTCCAAGAGGTGCTCATTAAAACTCTCTAGGTATTTAGGTGTCCAGCACTTTATAAATAACACTGATCTTTCACTGAGGCTCTGACACACAGGAAGCGATACAACCAAAAAGAACAAAAAAGCAGAACTGCACAGTGCACAGATAAGATGAGCTCAACGAAGTTCAGGTCTTTTCCCTCAAATCACCACTTGACTCCCTGCAGCATTTTGGGTTAGTGAGTGAAGGGACACGTACACCATACACCATACACGTTCACATTAAAACACATGAAAGTGAAAGACAGACAAGACAGAAACTGACACTTGATGATGGGACACAAATGGGAAAGAGGAAGACATTATAACTCTCTAACCAAAGCAGGGAAATTAAACCTGATCAAATCTGTTATTTCATGCATACGTAATGATGAGAAGGCAGAATATACAGTAGACTGTATGGACAAAAGTGTTTTTCATTCCAAATCAGCAATGACATTATATCCAAAGATCCAAATCGTATCCTAGGTGAAAAAGTGAATTTTCAGATAGGATCATATAACCATCCATGCTTCGATCAGATAAAAACAAATGCACTTGCCTAATACAATTTCATGCCCTTTTATGTACTGTAGTGTCTGTAACTTTTTTAAAATTCAAATCTTTCAATGACCTTAATTGTTATTCAAATGAAACTTTAGATTTCATTGAAAAGATATAAACCTAAAAAGTGTATTATTCTAAAATGCAAAATTGTTAAAAAATTGCAACATGAATTTCATATGGTTACGGACACTACAGAGTTTTTCTTTTTGTAAACGTTTACCAAAACCATCTTTCATGCAAATCACTGAGGTAGCCATATCAAATAATTTTAATGGTATATGTGTTATACAGTAATTATCAACTGAATGAACTATAGGTTTCTATGTTTTATGGCCACATAATATAAGGTGTGTGTCTAATTTGAAGCATTTAAACAAAACTACTGTTGTTAGTAATTTTGGGGGAAAATCTTTTTTTTTTTTTTTTTTTTTTTTTTTTGCACAGAATTCTTTAATTTAAGCAACATTTTTTACAGGTCATATAGTTCTAGAAATTTACACCAATGTTAGTATCAATACTCATAAAGACATATGATTAATTTGCAGTTAAAATTAGTATTGTTTTTGGGGAAGTAAGATTGGTCACTTCCGTTTTGCATAAACTTCTTTGGTGCACATATTTTTTATATTATATGCATAATATAAAAAAAAATGCATGTGTTTTGGCCGATACTTACAGCTTTCACTCTTCTTCATAGGCTGTCCACAAGATATTGGAATGTTTCTGAGGGAATTTGCGCCCATTCATTCTGTAGATCATTTATGAGATGTTGGATGAGAAGGCCTGGCTCACAATCTCCGTTTCCAGTTCATCCCAAAGGTGCTTGCTGGGGTTGAAGGTCAGGGCTCTGTGCAGGCCAGTCAAGTTCTTCCACACTGAACCCATCAAAACATGTCTTTATAGTCCTTGCTTTTTGCCATGGGGGCATAGACATGTTGGAATAGAGGATAGAGGGTCTTCCCCAAACTGTTGCACAAGATTTCTTGGTATGCTGAAGCATTAAGATCACGCTCCACTGGGGATAAGGGGCCCGACTGAAACATCTCAGTTCTATAATTAACAGGTTTGTCCAAATACTTTTGTCCATATAGTTTAAATCTCCAATGTGTGCTACAGGTGTGGCTTGTGTGACCATCCACACCACAGTTCACTAACCTATGCCCAAAGAATATTTTTTATCTTCTCAGGTGCTTGACGTTTTCTTTATAAAAAATATACAGTAAAGCGAGATACATTGCAAAAAATGTATTAAGTAAGGAAGAAAAACAAAAACAAGAAGTACTACTAGAAAAAACAATAAATGACAAGAAATGTGAGGCAGCATGACAGGAAACGGAGTCATTGTTATCACCATGAATTTTATTACGCAATATCAGCATGTGTTTTGTGTGGGACTGCTGTCAGAGTTGCTGTTTACTTAAAATTACGCAACAGTTTCTGAAAACTGAAAAAACAAGAAGAAAATTATAATTATGCTGATGTTAATTATTATTATTATTATTATTATTATTATTATTATTATTATTATATAGACCCACTCACAAGTTTGGCCACTGACGACTGCTTCTGGTTATGTTTCTCCACCTTCTTGTTATAATTGTAGGACTACTGTATAGTAATAGGATGAAAAGTAAACATTTTAGAATATTGTGCATGTAAATGTTTATAAGATTTTATAAGTTTAAGATTTTGCATTCACACTTCCTCACATGTAGCCATAATTATGTGTCATTCGTACCCAGATATATCCTGATATGACATGCTTAAAGCAGGTGCAGCTGTTAGAAAGAAATCCTTTTTTTTTTCCCTCTCTCTGTATTGCATACACACAGTTTGTAGATGAGGCCCTTGGCCCTGACACTTGAAGCTCTAAACACTTTCATCTAATTCACAAGTGCATGTGCATTGCGACATACTGTATGTACTGCATGACACATTTGTGTAAAATTATTCATGAGATCTGGCATATGAGGATCTTCTGAAGCCCATCTGACTTCCTGAACTGACAGATGGCCTTGAACATATTTTTTTCCCTCTCTCTTGTTCCTGCGGTTCAGTGATCCGTGCCTAGCACAGACTACATTTAATATTCACGTCTTTGCTTATTAAGCTCAACCATCCTTACAATGGTCAAGAGGAACGTGATCGTCCTTAATGGCAAATCATATTCTTCGTTGTGCGTGTGGTGTGATGTGTCATCAGAGTTTGAGATGTGCCATTATTTGACATATTGAGAGTCATCATGCCAGGCAATGTTTTATTGTCTATTAATTTTGGTGAGCTCATGTGAATTGTAGCCACCGTTTCTTGTTATTAGCTGACAGGAGTGGCACAGGGTGTGGTCTTTCACTGCCATAGTCCATCTGCTTCAAGGTTCAATACAGTATGTTGTGCGGTCAGACATGCTCTTCGGCATGAGATGTTAACGAGATGTTATTTGATCTCTGACATCATCAAGGCATTTTCACCTAGAGAACTGCCGCTCACTTTCTCTTTTTCAGACCATTCTCTTTTAAACCTAGAGAAGGTTGTGCATGAAATTCCTAATATGGCAGATCATCCCGTCTGGTACCATCAACCATGACACTTTCAAAACCCCCTAAATCACATTTCTTCCCTTTTCTGATGCTCAACTTCAGCAGATCGTCTTGACCAAGTCTACATGCCTAAATGCGTTGAGGTGCAGAATTATTAACAATACGCACACACATCTTCTAAAAATAACATATATATATATAAATGATTTGACAGTCTTAAGACTGATCTCAAATCATTTGGACTGAATTTAAATCTATTAATACAAACTCCAAAATTCGACCCTGTCATTATGAGATTACACGCGTGTAAAATCCCTTGATCCTCCATCCCCATGGGGGAAAACCAAAGAACACAATGCTTTTTGACTTGCAGAAGTCAGGTACTGGATACATAAAATACAAGCGACACAAACCGTTAAAAAAGCATGAAGAAAAATATGGCTGTTAAAAAAAAAAAAAACAATGCTGAAAACTCTGGTCTTATGAACGTTCACCAGGAATGCCTGAAGCATCAAGTATGCCTGAGCATCGCTGCTCAACAGTATCGCTGAGGATGCACTAAAGTAATGCTGCTTAAAAGACATGGTAATGCTTATAATTTAATTAACACATTCATCTTTCTTTTTATATGTAAAAACATACAGTATATATATTTTAAATAAAGTACATGATTTATTTTATGAAAATTTACTGTATTTATGAATTAAAATTTAATATTTAACAAATATCTAATAAAAAAAATCATTACACAGTTTTAATGATCAAAAAAAACACTTAAAGACATTAGATCAGCTGCTTCCAACTGGATTGTAATTTTATGAATTATATAATTGAAAAAGTCAGACAATTTCTCAGAAAAGGTTATCGTGACGTATTTATGAATTTATTTATAATAGATCAATATCTGCTGTACATGTATATATCTACTTTAGTCGTTTCATACAGCCATCATCCCTACCTAACTGTACACATAAATACACTGAAAAATATAGAAAAAAAACAAACTTTTTTCATGCTAACTGAATGCTCTGACATGTACGTACTGTATGATCAATTACTGACCTGAAGTGAACTACAGTATGGTGTGATCGCAACATTGAACGAGAATGCGGGGGAGAAAGAGTTTGTGGTGACGATGGTGTGATCGGGCGCCACTCTCTGAGCAGAGTAATAGTGTCGATGTGAGCCAAGAGGTTTTATGTCCAAATCTCTATTTATTTTTTATTCATTTATCTATCTTTTGTTTCAGCAAGTTAATTTTTGAATGGTGTATTCATCTTCATTGTCTTTTGCGCTTACCTAAAATGTGATGTAATTCTATGATCTGAAAAACTGATTATTTGTTTAATTGATCGATTAGTGGTCAATCTAGAGGAATTTTGAATAGTAGTTCGCACGTCTCTCCAACTTCTTTTCCAACCTTTAAAGCAAGGCTTCTCCTCGGACTGGGCTTCAACGAACATTAATTGAAGGATTGCCAATAATCTGGAAATATTCAACAACACCTAAACAAGATGATCACCTTGATTTTCATTTCAAGATTTTAATTTCGCCTCATTTCATAAAGGTGGGTGATCATTCTGTAGTCCGCACACACAGATGTACAGACATGAAACGCTGTGTGTGTGTTTAATTTATATGATTTAAATAATTTCAAATATATTTTTTCAGGATGTTGGGAAAATCCAGCAAGTTTTTTTGTTTCTTAAAGTGAAATGTGAATGAAGCTCTGATTAGGTGAAGTACAAATCCTTCTCTACCGCAGACTGTTGCATATCTTATGGTAAATTAAACCAAAATGGCTGCTGGGAAGGTTTGCTTTTATGACCACATGACAGTGGGGACATTTTCACTCAGGCCATGTGTGAGCACCTTTTTGACTATGAGAATTAAAGCAGGATTGAGCAATTGAGTCAGTTTTATACTGGGCGGCTTAGTGATTTAGATTATATCAGTTCTGAGTCATTTTGTGTATGTGTGTGTGTGTGTGTGTGTGTGTGTGTGTGTGTGTGTGTGTGTGTGTGTGTGTGTGTGGGTGTGTGCCATCGGAGACACAGATGTATCTAGTCCGGTCTCTGTCTTGCTGTCTTCTGCATCGCTGTCTTAGTCACTCCGACTGTCATTAACAAAGCAGATGTGCCACTCTGTAGTCCGTGGGCACACACACACACACACACACACACACACACACACACACACACACACACACACACACACACACACACACACACACACACATCCTTAATGCGAATAATTTACTCGAGACAGCAGCTTTCCATGACGGTAATTGATCATGCCTTTGGTGACAATATGTGACACATACAGTAAAGGTTCCTATAGTTTCGCAACACGTTAGAGCTGTCAGCTGTGCTGTGATTTCCTGTGCAGGAAGGAAGCAAGGGTGTTCTTGTGGCTGTTATCATGGAAAAGGTTTCTAATCCTGATATGACAAAGCTATGAGCAATATTATCTTTATAGAAATCAGAAAAAGTGACACAATATCAATAAAAGAAATGTCTCTCTATAGAGCGCAGAGAGAAAGGAGAGTCAGAAGACTGAGATGAATTCAGATCAGGATTTAATCTGTCTATCTGCACTCCTTTTCACTGATTATTGATTTTACCAATTAATGATCAATAGTGTCATCCCAGCATTCCTGATTTTATCATATTTTTATCATGTTTATTATAAACATCATGGAAATCAGATCAGTGCCAGCCCGTTTTCTTGCATTTTTGTTTATACTCGTATACAGTACTTCACACTAGGGGTGCAACAAATAATCAGCGTTGGCGACTATAATCAGTGACCGATTTACTTAACAACGAAGTTGATTGTCAATTGTTGGTGACGTCATTCCATTTTTTTCATGCTGACTCAGATGGCAATGACATGTAGGCATGATCAGTTACTGAACTGAAGTGTGATCGTGTGGTGCGATCGTGACACTGTAGTGGCGAAGTTGTGGCCGGGTACCACTCGTGTGTGTTGCTGTGAACCAAGAAGTTTTATTTCCATTTCTTCTCAGTGAACCCTTTTAACTGAATCATACAACGTGTGAGACACACACACACACACACACACACACACACACACACACACACACACACACACACACACACACACACACACACACTAAATAGTCACATTGTCCTCAAGTGTGTCGCTTTTCCCCTTTACCTGAAATTCACTCCACTCAGCGTTAAGACAGAACCACGCCCCTGCCACACACACACACACACACACACACACACACACACACACACACTTCATCTCAGTTTTCTTAATATTTAAACTGCCATAATTGCCATCTGACACCTTTATTCCCAAAGTAAAGTATAAGTATATTTTGCTGCACCTTTTTTGCTTATACATGGTTTGAGTTTTTGACAAAATCTAAATCTAAAATTTATTTATATTCTTATTTATTTGTTTCAACAGGAAGGTTTGTTACCTTTTTCATCAATATAGTCATCTTAATAGTCCTTATTGTTACTCAGTGCATGCCTAAAACATGATGCAATTCCATGATTCATAAGCTGATTATTCATTTTAACAATTGTTAGATTATTTGTCTCTATACGAATCTGTCAACTGCAACCGTACTGGACACCTGTCTCAATATCGCCAGTGGATTTTACATAATAGGTCCCTTTAGATGGTGACTGGGACAATCACAGTACAAAAGCCGAAGTGATGAATATTCTGTTAATTTAAATGAGATTCATTTTAACCAATTAAAATATATAGAATATAGCTGTGCTAGTAAAGCATCAAAATCTATATGTTTAAAAAAAAACAAGCAAAATGGAAAAGGAAAATTTGATCATGTTTGTCACCTTAAAGACAAATTAGGTTTTCCGGAAGTGAAACTACTATAGCATGGTGAAAAATAAAATAATTACATCATATCCTGACCTCCTTTTATGGTGAGTGACATACATTTTCCTCCTCAAAACCTAGTGCTTAGTGGTTAGCACTGTCGCCTTGCACCTCCAGGGTCAGGGTTCAATTCCCACCACGGGGTCTGTGTGTATGAAATTTTCATGTTCGCCCCCGTGTTTGGTGAGTTTCCTAACACAGTCCAAAGACATGCAGTTAAGGTGTTCCCAAATTGCCTGTAGTGTGTGAATGAGTGTGTGTGTGTGCTCTCTGATGGATTGGCACTCCATCCAGGGTGTACCCCGCCTCATGCCCCAAGTCTCCTGAGATAGGCTCCAGGCCCCCCCTGACCCTGTATACAGGATACAGCGGAATAGACGATGAGCGGTTGACTGATTGTCTGTTTGTTGATTGATCAAAAGCTGTTTGTCCCAGCATACAATGTAACTCATTTGAAGTGCTAATATATTTACTTTTGATGCTCTTGGCATTCCTGCTGATTTGATCTCACTTGTTGACTTGAGCAGTTGCTGCCCTGAGTTTCCGTCCCGGAATTCTGAAATCATTAGGTTCATACTGTACCTTTGCCTCGCGTTCTTTCTTTTACCGTTTGAATTTAATTTTTTGGACAAACCTTTTAAATAAATAAAAAATGTTCTAATGCGGTGATAAAATGAGTCGAATGACCAGAAGGGTGGAAACTTTACATGTGCAGGGTTGACGTACAGGTCATCTGTGCTAATGTATTTTTCCATGTGTGGCCGTCTTGATGATGACTGAACTGACAGGAATATGAAGGTGTGTGTGTGGTGTAGATGATCTACATCTCATGTGACTTGTCCAGACACTTGGACGACCCAACCGAGGTGTATGTGTAATTGTCCGCGCGCGCGTGTGTGTGAGTGTGAGACATTGCAAGCTTCTTCTCTTTTGGGAAGCACGTCTATGCCGGGATCTGCACATAGATGGGGAAGTCCTCGCCTTCATCGTTCTTAGAGAGTGAACGCTTGACTCTGAAAGTACTTCCTGTTTTAAAGTGAGGTCTCACACACACACAAACACACAAACACACACACACACACACACACACACACACACACACACACACACACACACACACACACACACACACAGATTGACTATGATCTGAACACAGCGTTTCAGATGTACATAGTGGAATAACTGGAAGTTTGTTTGAGGTCTCGTTCCTCAGTTGCTTCGTCTCATGTGATGCTAATGCGAGGTAAAGTTTGGAATGCGAGATGATTGAGGCTCCTGAGGAGAAAGCCACAAAAACCCCGATAAGTGTGCATCATTTAACCTTCCTGCAGCTGAAGTCCCCAAAACAAGTAACTATGTGACTTACAGGAAATTTTGTCTTGTGATTTGATGGTAAAATCAAAAGACGCCATACTAGAAAGTGACCTTCACTTGCATGACTCATTAGAAGAATATTGCGGCAGAGAGATTCGTAACAGTGAAATTAGTGACAGTCATTTTATCTCCGTAGGACGTAATTTGTAAAACCAATTCAGAAAATTCCTCACTGCTCTCAGGCACATGCGGTACGCACTTACCGTGAGGACAGGCTGGGTTTGCCACTCTTGCTGCAGCTGGTATAGATTCCAAGTCAATCGTCAAAGAAACTCCCCAGTGCCAGCTTCTGTCTGATGGACTCTTTCACACTCTCTCACTTTTTTGGGCTTGAAAAAAAAAAGAGAGAGAGAAAGGTGGAGACAATGTTTACCCTGTGTGTACGTTTTAACCTGTTGTCCTGTTTGGATGCTGTTTGTGCGCACACAGTTGCTCAGTGCAAGTTTCCCAGTGTTCTATACAAATTGAATTATCTACCATTAAAGGAAACTTTAACAGTGTGAATGGAGATGAAGAGAAAAGAACATGAAGGTGAAAAAGTTTAAAGCAGGACTAAATGAATAATACCAAACAGGCAGCAGAGGGCGCAGTTGGAGACCTTTCCTAATAAATAATAAATAATCAATCAATAAGGAAGCTGCTCCTGACTGTGAAGGCTGAAAAAAACAAACATTATCCTCATCTAGCACAAATTTGACGACAGGAAATTATTATTTAATGAATACATAAATAAATAATAAACATGAGCATCCTTATTTCCTAAAAGCAAACGTGTAGATCTGATCTACAACCCTTATTTCCAAAAAGTTGGGACAGTATGAAAATTGGCAATAAAACCATAAAGGAGTCGATTGTAAAGCAATATATTGAAAACTTTACAACAACTCATTACTTGTAAATTTAATTGTCTGTTGAGAATATGCACTCATTTCAAATCTGGGTGCTGCAGGTTTCTCCAAAATTTGTTTCTATTGCAGTTCTCCATGCTATCCCAACTTTTTTGGGATCAGGGTTGTATCAGCGTGTTTTGCGATAAAGTATCTTCCCATGTTTGAACTGGTTTGTGCAGTGCATCCCATGGGTGCACTCTGATTATTGACGAAACGTACAAATTCTGTTTTGGAGCTGAGAAAATGATTGACCAAATTGTGACATCCTGGCACAAACATACTGTACTTTTTACTTTAAAACATTTGCACCTTTCAAATGATATGCCGGATTTTGATGGGTCGGGTCGAGAGGTCCCAGAGGAAACTATTTCACGAATGAAGAGGAAAAAGTGGAAATCAGAGAACTGTTGATTAAGTATAGGAAGGAGGCTAAATGCAGACATGGGTAGCTAGCAAGCATCACAAACAAGACAAACAAGCATAAAAATGTGTTTAGTTTCATTTTGTGATTGATGTGTTCTGTGTTCTCGGAAATGCTAAGAGCCCAATAGATTATACAGCACATGAAATCCAAGAAACAGACAGTGTGGGAATGAACAGGCGGCATGATTTTATATTTATTTAAATACACAATTTCACTCCTTTGAATCGATTAAAAGTTGTTGTTTCAACCATAAACAGAACAGTGTTTATGTGGGTTTAGGTTGTACTTAAAATTATTTTTTCTCCAGTACTCTAGATTTTAATTGGATTAACATAAAATGCTGTAAAATAGATATTATTATTATTTCAATTGCATGCAACATCCAGCCATCCACACAGGAAATTCTGTGGATGTGAAGTCTCAGAGTGAATGAGTTTAACTTTTTAGAGTTTTTTCTTTTTAACCAAGAGAGAGTGCATCCAGTTGTTGAAAAGCTTTATAGGATCATGTCAATTAAAAGCACAGGTTTTCTTTTCTATCTTTTTTTTGTGCCATTATTGTACACTGGATCCCTGCATACACAGCTTTCCAGTAAATGTAGAAGGGATCACTTCGGATGTCTCGCTGACATCATCCTCAAGTTCTTTTGACTTAGTTGCAATGTAAAAGTGTAACATTGTCAGCCTCATATCCAGTCTTGTGTATACAGTAGCACCACTGCACACATCACTGTGAATTCATCCTCCCTCTACATTTCGTGTTGTTTTTCTCCTTTTTGTCTGTGCTCTTACGGACACTAGCACAGACGTATGAAACTTAACCTTAATATTATTAAAGCATTGTGCACCTTGAAGAAATTCGATTTTCATTATTAGTTCTTTTTTGTGCAGATTGACAGCAACGTTATTGTCCTGATGGATGATGCAACTCTGGCAAATTACCTCCCCTGCTTTGGAGACCGAATCGCATTCTTTACTTTCTAAAGTAAAAAGCCCCTCGTACAAGGGTTTTTAGAAAAACTTTGTATCAAAATGAAACTAAAAAAGGAAGGCACCAAGGAAAAGGGATCCCATGGAGACACAAAATCAACACAGACAAAAAGGAGAAAAACAACACGAAATGTAGAGGGAGGATGAATTCACAGTGATGTGTGCAGTGGTGCTACTGTATACACAAGACTGGATATGAGGCTGACAATGTTACACTTTTACATTGCAACTAAGTCAAAAGAACTTAAGGATGATGTCAGCGAGGCATCCGAAGTGATCCATGTCGCATCACACAGTGGTAATGAAATCAATACAGGAAAACTACAAGTGAGAAATGTTGATGATTTTAATGGAGTCCAGCCTTTATTATTTTTGTATTTTTATTTTTACCACAAATATCCACTGCTAGACAAGAATACAATACATTTGAACTGATTCATTTTAAATGTAACTGGTTAATGACATAACAAGAAAATGTATTATTATTATTATTATTATTATTATTATTATAAATAGAAAAGTTAAATGGTAATAAAATATGAATTATTCCACCACATCTGTATTCAGGTCTTCAGTCTAGTTTTGTTAAAGTTCCTTTCAATATGTGTTAAACAAAGTTTAAAATATCCCATTGTTTAAGAATTTTATAACGCTTTACAGCCATTAATATTGTGCACAAATGTGAGTCTTGAGTTAGCTGGCATTCAAGGCTCTTGTGATATGAATGAACCAATATACGGGTGATGTGCAAACTGCAATGCATGGGTATAATAAGGCTCCAACATTATTAATACAGTAACTGTCGACTTTTTTAAAGGTGTAGTACATTATTCCACCAGCAGCAGGTGCCAGCTAGTCACCAATCAGTAGGATAGAAACATAGCTAGAAAGAACAGATTTAAACAGTTTTAAGGAAAAATACATTTCTGGCCAAAAAAAATTACCACCTTTATTTAATTTAGCAAATAGTTAAGAGCCTTCCATTGGAAAATTGCTGCAGTGATTAATATGGTTTAGCCAGCAACAAGTTATTTAACCATAACCACAAAAAGAGTGCATATCTTATGGTTGCTCTGTTGGGTCTAGGTTCAGCAATGTTATGCATCCAAAAAGTGTATTATGCAAATGCAGTATTTTTTTTCTTCCCTGATCGGCACAGACATAGTCCAAGATGACCATGCCATGAGACACTGGGCACAAACTGTTTAAGTACTTCAGTGAGCATGATATATCATTTTTATACATGAATTGGCCACCACAGATTCCAGACCCTAACCACATTGAGAATCTTTGTTATGTGCTGGTGAAGTCTTTAAACTTGCAGAAACTAATGCCATGTTTTGGTGATAGATTTCATTGTGTTTTATACTACTTGCGGCACTGTCGTTGTATGCCCTATCACCAAAATTAATACCGCTAAGCAGCAATAAGACAGTTGTACTTCCACCAAACAGCACATGAACACAGCAAGGTGCTGAAATGACAGCCTAAATCAGTGTGCTGTGATGTCAGGTTTCAAATACAACCTACAGCAACTTCTGTGGCTTGATGGAGAAATTCAGCAATAAGGCTTCTGCATAAGGCTGGTATCACAATGGGATTAGCTTATCTTGAATGTGTACCATAATATTTATTTTAAAATCAGAAGTGGAGCAAGGAGTAAATAAATAAAACTACTACATTTTTTTTACATCCTATTATTTACCCAACTTGAATTCCTTAATGGATGATAATGTGCTGGAATCCTACCGTATATTTGACTATGTACATAAAAATTTTGAATAGCCTCTATTTATTCAGTTACATCCTGACAGGGATCAAGTGTAGATGGTCGGATCAGAGGGATAGCATAGATAAGTTATGGACCTATGATTGTAAAATCACAGTAAGGAGGATTATGGTGATTTGCTTAATCAACAGAATTTAGTTACTTTATTTCAATACATGTAAATTTAAACAATGTCCCTGAAATGCTGTCAAAATGCATTAAGACTTAGACAAACAACCTCACTTTTAAACTACATTTTTGTCAAATTTTTTAATCTTTAACTCCATTATTATCTTCACTCAGAAATATTAACACCAGTACCACTAACCACAAAATGACAAATGACTTAATGATGTATGTAAAGCTTCATAGAGATTTTTTTTTGTTGAGTGATTAAAGTGAAAAAATTTGCAGGGGGCCTCTCCATCCAGCTTATATCATAATTATCTTACAAATAATACATAAATTTGTTATTGGGCCCCCTACTGGCATGGGTAACCACGCAGTTGCCTGTCTTACCTATTGACAAGCAGTGTCTCTAATTACTGGAGTAATGCATGGTTAATGTTTCAGTGCAGGCAAACTGGTTGCCAACTTGACAGCTGCCTTAACCTGAGCTGAAGACCAGTCATTTACTACAGACAGTACAGTATTAGTAAGGTTACTTATGGATACTTAAAGAGAAGGACACCGCCAGGGAAAACTTGGACAAGGTTGAGATGGTGAGACATGTCGATCATCCTGCAACAAAAGGCAAGATTGGGATTGAAAGTTTGATATGTGGTAAAAAGAATTTCCAAGATAGGTAGGTTTATGAGACTGAACTTGATAATATAGATAAAAAATATATGGAGTTAATGCAAACCAAACTCAAAACCACTCACTCACTCACTCATCATCTATCCTGCTTAATCCTGTATTCAGGGTCACGGGGGGCCCGGAGCCTATCCCAGGAGACTTCGGGCACATGGCAGGGTACACCCTGGACAGGGTGCCAATCCATCGCAGGGCACAGACACACACACATGCACTCACTCATTCACACACTACGGGCAATTTGGGAATGCCAATTAGCCTAACCTACATGTCTTTGGACTGTGGGAGGAAACCGGAGTACCCGGAGGAAACCCACCAAGCACGGGGAGAACATGCAAACTCCATGCACACAGAGACGGGAATCGAGCCTAACTCAAAACCAAACTAAAAAAAAAAAAAAAAAAAGGACATGATTAAGAAGGGTCACTAAGAGCATATTGGTGTTGCACATACATGTGGTTGTGTAGCATGAAAAAAAGACCAGCATTAAAAACAAAACAAACAAACAAACAAACAAACAAACAAACAAGCAAAAACAATAACCTGAAGATGTGGATATGCTCTGAAAGAAAGAAATAAATTCCATAGAATAGGAGGCCTTACATGAGCTTTAGTTATAGGAATCATCTTACTCTTGATTGGCCTCCATATTGAAATGGAAGAAAAAAAAGAGAGCTGTATGGTACAAATGTACCCAATATATTAAAATGAGTCCAATCCCATGCCTTTAACAACATCCACATCAAAATCACCAGGAACAAATTGAACTAGAGCACTCTAATACATATGTACTACTATCAACTTTATAAACAACTTACACAGTTTTCTATTGGATAAGTATCCCAAACTCCCAAAGCCCTTTGTGTTTTTACCATATACAGTACTACTACGCTGGTTTAAAGTCGCCATAGCTTTTAACTTTATTAAAAGCTTTATTCTGTTTAGGCGAAAAAGGGAGCTAAAGTTAGCTAGCAGTCAATATAGCCTTATAAGTTAAATGTTACCTAGCCATAATACTAGCCATTTTCAGCAGCCTCACACACACAACAGAATTCAGTGCAGTCCAGCTGAATGCAGCCGCAGGAGGGACGGACACAAACCCAGAAGACTGAGAAGGAGCAGCAGTTTGCAGCAATTTGCTATCTATCTATCTATCTATCTATCTATCTATCTATCTATCTATCTATCTATTTATTTACTTCAAAGACTCTGAATTGTCTTCTAATCAAGAGTATACACACATTCAGAGAGCATGGATCAAGTATACTCCAGATAATTTGAAACGTTCTGCAAGCATTTGTTCTGAAGAGAGACAGAAAATTGAGATTGAATTATCTATAAACTGTCTGGATGTTCACATTGTCATTTATGTATTTGCGAGAGATGGTTTCAGGTGCAGGAGCATTTAATCATTATTTCATCTTCTATACTGCTTATCCTGTAACCCATCCCAGGAGACTTAGGGAATGAGTTGGGGTACAATCCAGTACAGGACACACACACACACACACACACACACACACACACACACACACACACACACACACACACACACACACACACACATGTGACGGGCAATTTATGAAAACCAGTTGGCCAAGGAAAGAAAGGGAGGAAACCGGAGTACTTGGAGGAAACCCACCAAGCATGGGGAGAACACGCAAACTCCATGTACACAGACCTGAGGCAGGAATCAATCCCTCGACCCTGTAGGTGCGAGGCAACAGTGCTAACTACTAAGCCACCATGCTGCCTAGAGAATTGTTTTATTTTTTAACAATTTTCTATTCATCCTGTAGCAAAATACACACAAGTACTCAATGGGATTAATTTAAATAATTCTGAAAAAAAAATTAAAGATAAAAATACAACAAGAAAAAGAAGCAACCTGTAGGAATAAGATTTCTACCTATCAGGTTGTCAATGGTTTTTCCTGTTTGCCTGGGCTGACAAACATTTTATTACTTACTGTATAACACTTAATGTACAAACCAAGCCAAGTCAAGTCTCTTCCGTAACTCCCACCAATATATCTTATACCTGGAGAGAAGAGGCAAACTCCATACACACAGAGCAGAGGCGGGAATCAAAACCTAGAACCTGGACTTGCAAGGCCACAGTGCTAACCACTAAGCCACCGTGCCGCCCCTTTAAAATATTTTGATTTATTAATAATTTTTACATATTACATTAATCATGTAAATAATATTGTTGTGGTGTATAGTGTCATTTCATTTCGTTGTGAAACATAAAAAATGTTTTGTAAAATGTGCCATAGAAATCTTTTTACTAATATTTTGTAATCCTTTGACCGACAGCTTCTTTTCACCCGACATTAAAAACACAGCTTCTATCAAGTGACGCACATGACGGCGGTGATTTTATACGGCACGTGAGAATAAGCTGAATGCCCTGCTGCGATTGGCTCATGGCTCTAATTAGCGCGTGACGGACGCACACCTGTGTCCCAAACTGTTCTAAACTCTGTAGCACAGTGCTAATGAAAAATCCAAACCTGGGCAAATGTAGCGTTTCTCCAACAAATAAGTCCTATTTGTTAGGAAGGACAAAACGCTTCATAAACTTTTCATGGGGAAAGTTCATTTTTGACCTCGACTGCTGTCCCCAAATGTTTAAACCCGGATTTTTTTTTAAACAGCTGTTTTCTGGCATCACAACATTGAGGTCAGTGGTTTGGTGTTTAAAAATGAATTGAAGCCAGGGCTTGTGGGTGAGTGAGCATATTTCTGCTCGAGTTTGACACACACATAAGCTTAGTAAAGTAATATTCTCACTTTCACGTATTTTATTCTCTATACACTTTACTATACTATATACACAATTTAATAATTACTGTTAATAACTATTCATACTTTACTGTTACACACTTTATGATTAATGGCTTTGTCACTTACTTTCTCTCTCTCTCAAACAAAAAGTTTCTGGAGGGTTCTGACACATGATGCGCGTGTTAGTAACACTCGCACGTGGACGCATGCACGCGCATCATAGTACGATAATAGTACATGTACATTTGTTAATAAATAAAAAAATAATCACAAAGGTTCAGTTGAATATTAAATTTTTAGGCATGTGTACTGGGAGCTAAAACACAAGTTTTAATAAAAATAGTTTTTGCACACGGAATAATTATAATTCAAGAAAAAAAATTATAAAATGGGAGAGAAAAAAATCCTTCTGCGTGCACGCGCATCAGGGAAAGCATTAGTTGCATATGACTGGTTATCTGTAGTTGTACAACCTTTTGTTTATTTTTATTTTAGATTTTTTATGAATTAAAAATAATTAATCGAAAGTTCACAGGAATGTTCCATTTTAGGCATCATTTGTTCTAGAAACTAAAACAGGTTTGACATCCATTTTATTGCACTTTTTATAATCATAATTCCAGTTGAAAGAAATTGAGAGAAAATCCGTTAAATGCTTGGGTGCTTTGATGATTGCAGGTGCGCGTGCACGTTTGACTGGAAAAGGAAAGAGAGGGAATGAAACATAAGTTAACAAAAAAAAAAGTGCCTAAATGGTGCTGACGAGTTTGAAAACACCATGTAGATACTCTGATCTATTATGAACATGATTACGAAAAAAGTTATTATACTCATAGGACAATGACGTCTAAAAGGAAAACTGATGGCTGCTGAGTGGAACAGACGAGAACTTACTCACCCGACATGATGTTTAGCTGTGTGAAGTTGGAGCAGTACAGTGTCGAGCTGTAACACATGAAGTAAAGTGTCTGCGGTGTTTTAAAGCCATCCGAATTTTTCCACATTTATATGCACGTGCACACCGCAGCTTCGCTCACGGACAGCGCCCGCACTCGTGCCAATGCGTCATGTGTGATTATTCTTTTATTTTCTTCTTTTAATGATGATGATGATTAGTCAAGCCAGTTAAGCACTGACGTCACGGTAAACATATGCAGAACTCACGGAAAATTACAGCACAAATTCCGCTCAACATTTCTGAGTAACAGCTTTTACAGGTATTACATATTTCTCACGTTTTGCACGTGTCACGTGTATTTCACATGTAATAATGTAACGTGTAAAACAACACTAACTGATATCATGAAGTAGACTTCTTCAAAATTCATACTGTAGTTGACTGCTATTTTTTTGTAATAGTTCTACAGTAATTATGAAATGATAAGCTGATCATTATACAGTATAATTGAATGATCACATAATGCTATTTATATATTTTTAATCTTTTTCATTAAATTACTATCAATGTAAAATTACAGCATTTTAAAAAATGGGTCATTTTGATCACTATTGCCAGTATATATGTGTGTATGTGTGTGTGTGTGTATATATGTATGTATATATTTGAGATACATGAGAGGATAAAGGATCTTCTAAGAACACACAACTAATCTGCAGTAGTGCTTTGGTTGACCTGGCTTTACCTATGCATGTCGCCAATACACATAACCATATATTAGTCCCCAAAACAAAATCGGGATTATGCATGATGCCATGATGGGACTAAAATAATTTTGAATGAATAATAACCAACGATCGTATTTTGATTCATATAATTTATGGGAGAATTGTTACATTTTGTATAGGACTGCAACTAACGATTATTTTGATAATCGATTAGTTGGGCGATAATTTTTTCGATTAATCGGATTAAAACTAAACGTTCTTTAATTTGATGTTTTGCTTATAACTATATAAAATCATAAATCAGGGTCTTAGTTATGTATCAAAGTAAACTTAAAAAAATGCAAAAGCCACATAGAGTTTAATGATTTTTAATTTTGACATTTTAAACCTTAAATGAAAGACAAAGTTTGTTTTAGAATAGTAAAACTCCTCTAAATATCCAACATACAAATAAATAAATAAAAAAGCAAAACAATTGTGGTACTCTTATTATATTGGATGGCATCTGTTATAGTGGCTGCTTGTGATTCAGTTGTTTAGAGATAATGTAATTTTGTATAATAAAATATGTGCATAAGTAAAACCACAGTAAATTACGTTTGAAAACTGATTTTCTAGTTAACAAGTTAACTTTGTAGTGGACTATAAAAAAAACTGTAGAAATGCAAAAAGCTAATAGACACAAATGTACTGTTATTTGCAATCGCAACAATCACTAAATGTAATATTCTACTGTTATTCGCACCGTGTAATTTAAGATAAACTAAAGTAGTGCCATTTAACTAATCACTATTGCTCATGAGGTGATTGCGCAATGTGATGCTAGCGAGTAGCAAGTGAACAGATCTAGCGTGACTTTCCCGACATTAGCAAACAGTTTAAACAAAAGCACAGTTTTCACTTACTCTGCTGATGTTTTGCCATCCGTAACACCAACACGTTTTCTTTTTTAGTGTTCATGCATGACTGTGGTACTGCCATGCCATGAAAGCTCGGTCTTGCATAGC
>JAAGKR010004265.1:0-63516 GCA_011419295.1 Clarias macrocephalus | reverse complement strand
ATGGAGTTTGCATGTTCTCCCCGTGCTTGGTGGGTTTCCTCCGGGTACTCCGGTTTCCTCCCACAGTCTAAAGACATGTAGGTTAGGCTAATTGGTGTCCCAAATTGCCCGTAGTGTGTGAATGAGTGAGTATCTGTGCCCTGCGATGGATTGGCACCCTGTCCAGGGTCTACCCTGCCATGTGCCCTAAGTCTCCTGGGATAGACTCCAGGCCCCCCGTGACCCTGAATACAGGATTAAGCGGTATAGATGATGAGTGAGTGAGTAACATGGCACTGCATTGTATAACATATAGAAGAACCATATAGCATACTATAGTGCATGTACTGTTGTACCAAAGTATGTACCATGGTAGATCCGTGCAGGTACTAAATCAGAAAATACTGTAAGTACTATGGTACTGTCAAAAATACCCTGGTACTATATACCATGGTACAGGTACCATCAGACTATCTATCATAGTACAATATTTGTACCACTATATGACTGCACCATGATTTAATGTTCAAAACACCTTTGAATAAATACAGTATTCATAACAAAAACCATGTACAAGTGAATGTTAGTGTATATTCTGTATATCCTGCAAATGTTTTGGCTTGATTATTTTCTACCTCAGGTCTTAAGATCTTAAGATTGGTCCTGTTAACTCTAATTCCCAGGTCATGCTCGGGTTGGTTACTGTAGCCAGGAATGAATTTAGGATGCCGAAAAATGCTGAATATAAAAACCACTAACTTGATTAAATTAATAACGGTAATAAGCACAGGAAATATAATACAGTTATGTTATAAAGTTCCACTAAAATGAGTATTTTGAAGCAAAAAAATGCACGATTCTAGTTAACCTCGTTTCACCATGGTGTTTGGTCGTCAGTGAATGACCTGATTCCCTTCCAGGAACACTAAAGCACAAATCATCGCGCGAAGCAACGGTGAGTTATATTAAACACCCATTTGGAACTGTCGTAAAAAAACCATTTCAGGGGGAGGTTCAGACTCCACTCCTGGCCTGGGCGAACGTGGCTCATGATGTCTGCCTGTGCTCTGACCCTCATTACCCAGCGTGACTGATATTATTGGATGCTTCGCAACAAAGAGTCTGTAATTACATCTCGGTGACTAAAGCACAGCATTGTTCAGGTTCTGGTTTATCTGTCACGTCGAGGAGAGGCAGGATACAGGATGTGTCGACACGGCATCTGTATCTCATTCTGGTTAATCCCGCTTTCTTGTGCAATTCTTGCAATGATCTCTCGAGCTCCGGTTTCTCCATCTTGTTGCATTGATATTAATAGCTATGCACTTCTTTTTTTTATGAGTGTGTGTCTTGTGTACAGCAAGTCTTCTCAGGTCATGGGGTCTACGCAGCAGTCTGGATGATGAGATTTATAGATTTGTAGTTGTTTGGTATGGGTGGAAAGTTTACATAGTGAGAGAGAATTCACCTCTATTTAGATTTCTAGAATTTCTCATTGTGTAATAAAGTAATTTTTATTGCGTTTTACGGTATATTTGTAATGTGGAACGAGTTTTAATCAATTGTATTTATGCAGTGCTGATTTGTCATAAAGTAGCATAGAAATCCAGACACACATGACTTTGAATAATAATAATAATAATAATAATAATAATAATAATAATAATAATAATAATAATTATTATTATTATTGTTATTATTAACAATATTAATAATTATTAATATTATTATTTGTAATAATAATACTACTACTAATAATAATGATAATTATTATTATTATTAGTAGTAGTAGTAGTATTGAAAACACATGCAGTTTTAAGATATAGTAAAATTTCCAATATAATTTAAAAAATATAATATTTTTATATATACAGTATGTGTGTGTGTATTTGTGTGTGTGTGTATATATATATATATATATATATATATATATATATATATATATATATATATATATATATTTTTTTTTTTTACACAAATAATAATGCATAACATAGTTTAAAAACAAATGTATAAAGCTCATTATAATTAAACCCAGTTGCTGGTTTTATTCTGTGCTTCCACTTTAGCTTTGCGCTCATTTGCCAATTCCTTAAAACACACTAGAGGGATCTGAATCGCACACTGCGGGCGATTCTTGTCCCTTTGCCCCCGTCTAATGGCCCTCTTTTGTTTTTCTCCTTCCCCAGTCGTTTCTCACGGTCACACAGCGCCACAACAACACTGCTCTCCGAACGGCCCCGGCGCTCTCTGAAAAGCACACACACTAGATATCCTTAAATCTTCCCAGTAGCGGACCGAACAGGTGTTCAACAGCTCGGCTGTTCTCCTGGGTCTCTTAAACATTCCTGTTTTCCTCATCCATTTTTAATGCGCTGTGTGTGCATGAGTTGTGGCACTGTTACCCATGTCAGACTGTACAAAGTAATAAACTAAACTAATGAAAATGCCATAACGGTCAGAGTTGAAGTGCTGGCTTTTTTTTTTTTTCTTCTTACTCTGAGGGAAGGAAACATTTTGGACAAGGAACACTATCTACCATCTGGATCTTTCTACTTTAGCCGTCGACCACGCGAAGCACCTGCACTGTATAAAAAGCAGAGGTGATCAAATGTTACTCTTCAATGATGATGAACGGTAAAAACAATATGGACGGGATTAATCCATGATCCAGCTATTTCAGTTTAGGATTTGTCCAGATGTTCTACGAAGAAAGTGTAGCAAAAGATACGCGTATGTGGGTGTGTGAGTTTGTCTTAGAGAGACAGAAATGATGAAATGCTGCCTGCTAAAATGTATGTACAAGATAAATGGCTTACTATAAAACAACCTCATATGCAATCGCTCTGTCGTTTCTTTTCTTTCGCATATCCTAGATTGCTGGTTCACCTGGTTGCATTTCTCCCATGAGCTTGTGGAGTTCTGGATATGATCCCCATGTTCGGATGCGTTTTGTCCATGGGTCAGCAATCAGTGGTGTCCTTCAGCCAGAAAAGGTTTAAGAGCTTTCCTCAAGGATCTAACATGACTGGAATTTGAACTCATGACCTTGTGAACAGTAGCCCAGACCTTTAACCATAAATTCAAGCCTCTAGTTGATGAGGAAACCCTTCCTGGCTTTACATTGACCTACTGTTTACGGTTTCCTCCAGAAGGACGACCATTGACTTCTTTAGGGGACTTTGGGGATTTATGTGATCTCTAAACACTTCATGGGTCAAAGACTGTTGAGTTCAGCCATACAAAGGGCTGTATTTCCAGACTTTCGGTTTGCCTGTCAAAACCCGCAATGCGCCGCAGTATTATAGTGTCCGAAATGATCCATTCTTGGAATGCGGATTCCTCAAGGGTTCTTTAAAGAGTTTCGCTTCCTAATATCCCGTTCACAATCCAACAATGATGATGAAGTTTCCACTGCATCCTAAAAATATCAAGGAATGCCGCGGGAACGAGTTCAAAAAGGAAAAATGTGCAGTTTATCAAGCTCCTACTACACCTCAGCCACATCCGGCTATCAGGTTCTCAATAGGTCTACCATGTTGTCACTAAATTCCTATCACGCACCTGATCATGCTCATCTTCGCCAGGTCAGATACCGAGATCGAGCCGAGTCTTTATTATACAGTATATATGATAAGATCTCACCACTCACTAAGTGGTCATTGTGTCCAATGGGATGGTACTGTATAAACACCACGACACATGCACTACTACTGTAGAGAGGAATCACAACGTGATGATGTGAGGAATTGGATCCAGTACGCATGCTAAATTCCCTGAATGTGACATAGACATGCTGATAACATGATGCACCAGAAAACCATAATATGAACTTAAAGTGGTCTTCTACAATGTGGCATGGACCATAGTCCTAGTAGGAGTCTGAATAGATCTACTAGAATTGGAAAACTCTTTGTTGTAGGGTTTGGCACAAAATTTTTAAGAAACAAAACAAGCAACCTATAGGAAATACAGTAGGAACTCTAGCATTACCACTTCTCATTTCATATCTCCATAATTTCTTGATAAAGGGACAAAACGTGAATGATGATGACTTTCTTCCTTATGAAGAAACTGGACAGGTGAGTATTATATTTAGTATATGTGGAACTCATGCTAAAGTGTTTAAGTCGTTTCCTCAGCTGGAGGTTTTGAACCTAGCATCACCTCCTGTTTCATTTGGCTTGGTCTTGCTAATCCAACTGAAATACGAATATGATGTCATGAATGAAACTTGCCGACAGCAGAAATGGAGCGAGTGACTATCATTTTCATTAGTACGCGAAGTGATACGGATAATGATTATGATACTGCTAATATGATAATCACCGTAATAGTCCAATGCTAAACATATTTTCACTCATTAGATCATCATAATGTGGCCAGGCTTTTCCACTCTTTAGCATCTATAAAATTAGGGCTCGGGATATTTTAGAAATGGAAACGTTCGTATTTATCCGACACCTTGGACCGTGACCTCCCACCAGATTGTCATTTTCCCAGCATGCTCCCACCAAAAAGGAATGAGTGACTCTTTCAAACAGTGCTAGCCGACACGGTAACTAGGCAAAACAGAATTGTTTGGACTGACCTCATGGTGGTTTGGCCGAACCCAGCTTCGGAACGAAAGTGGGAGAAACAAGTGTGTAACTTTTTGGTGTGTTTTTTCCAAAACCACACTAGCGGGTATTAGCATGTTAGCATTAGCCTAGAGTCAGGTTCATTAGGTCCATTTGGACTGAAGGGATGAGGGAATATTTTAACGGCATTTGATTTGGAGGGAACTGCACCGGTTGCGGACTTCACGCTGGTGCAGTTGAGGTCATTTCGATCAGAAACTTCCGAAAACGGTGCCAGTGCTAGCTTTTGGCTCGCTAATAAAGAGTGTGTTAAGTCTGCCTGTTAAAAGTTTTATTTGCTATTTTGTTGCTATTGGCAAGTTCTGGTTGTTGCAGGATTGAAAAGCAGGCTGGTGTTTATAGCGCCTGCTGATTGGGGCTGTAGAAAATGGCAAAAAATTAAGAGTTTTTTAAATAAAGAATTTTCATTACAACATTTTCTTACAGGTTTGTTAAATTTTAGCCAGAAATTAGCATCTGTTTGAGACATGCTTTAGCGGTTAGCTTTGAGGTCTGAGGTTTAGATGAAAACATGTTTTCAATCATGTGAGATTATAGTCTGGCTCTGAAGCATGGCTGTCATAGGAACGAATCAGCTAACTGTGAGCATTCTTAGTGTAACTAAAACAGAAGTCATAACAAGACAATTGTGCTAACAGGGCAGGTTGAACGCTTTCTGAAGACACATGGAACTTAAATTTTAAACTAGCTTTTTTTTTTTTTCAACTAGAATTTTTCAGTGCCTTAAGCTTTAGTTTAGGTAATAAACTAGCACGAGGAAGGCATGCTGTCATTAGCTTAGCGTGAACCGTAGCTTTACTATAATTGAACATCCAGAATTCAAGTTAGCTGAAACAGTTGTATCTGTATAAATAAAAGAGAGGTTTTGTCTGGACATTGATCAGAACTTTTTTTTTGTCTGTCTGTCTGTCTGTATATCTGTCCAGAAGGATTTTGTCACAGCATCACACAAAACTGGCTGGACAGAATTTAATGAAACTTTGGCAGTACAATGAGATTAATTCGGGACCATAAATGGAACCAGAATGTTGAGAAGTGAAGTTATGAGCAGATATGTGCCAAATTATGTCAGACTATCTAGTGGTTTTTTTTTTTTTCCCCTTGAAGTGGACGTGGCTACTATACACTTCACTCAACAGAGGCAATCAACATGATAGTTTACCGTGTCTAGACAGAGTATGCAGAAGACACAGAAACAACGGTAATGTACTGGACCTACTGTATAAGCCACCAAAATCCTCAAGAAAAAGAAACAAAATGTGTCACAGCACAACTTACATAAAATAAATAAATAAATAAAAGTAGGCTATGAAAACTGAACCTTCAAAGATGAATGGACAGATCAATAAATGTTTATTCTTCCCACAGGAAGTTTAAAACCGGGCAGATGTGTATGTGGGCTGCAACCTGAAATAATAATATCACCTTGTAACTATTTCTACAAACTGTTTTCTCACCAACGATGGTTACTTACGCTAGTAAACTATAAAACTATATAAAAAATATTTACTGTAAAACTGTGAAATCCATGTGTTTTTATAGACGTCTGTTAATGCTTTCATTTGCTTGTATATTAAGCTTGAATTACTAAAACAAAACAAAAAAGTTGCACTATTGCTAGCTTGGCGTTAACATGATGCTGTAACAGTTTAATTCTAATATGTACTGAACTACTGCATATGAATAGATACGAAGACGTGTAATTAAAAAAGAAAAGCTATAAACATTTTCCCCCGTTACAAGATCATGAATTTTCGTTAGCCTTAGCCTTTTTTGTTCACCCGTGCTAATTGCAATAATTATGTATAATTGTGTGGCAGTGTGGTATGAATTGTTTTTTTTTTTGTTTTGTTTTTTTTTTGCAGTAAATACAGGCAGCCTGCCCACAGTCTGTCTGTGTGAGTGTGAGATATATCCTCACTCGGCTGAAAAACCTAAAATGGCTTATAATTACATGGTAATGCATTCATATGCATTAAAGCTGTTTTTTCCCCACAGATATTAGTGTTTTACAGGAGTGGAATAAAACTCTAAAACCTCCTGTGTGTGGACAGTAAAGGATCAGGATTCTGGGAATCCAACTAGGGACAACTGTGGTAGGCCCTCTGGTCAGCACTCACACACTCATTCGCACACTACAGGCAATTTGGGAATGCCAGTTAGCCTCATCAGCACGTCTTTTGCACATAGAGGAGACGCACCAAGCACGGGGAGAACATGCACAAACTCCATGCGCACAGACCCCGAGGTGGGAATCGAACCTGGACCCTGGAGATTCAAGTCGACGCTGCGAAATCCAGCATGTTCGGAGCAAGCAATATAAGAAACCCACAGTCTATGGTCTCAGCAGATGTTCTGGCCACCGACACTGTGAATGAAAGACGAGATTAAGAGTGCACATGTACAGTAGTCTGGGGATGGTTTTGTGATTAAACATTAACACGACCGTTTCTTCTCAACAGTCTTACAATGGGAAATTGGTCAGCTTGAAAAGCTTTACCCTCTCGAATCTTTCTTGTATTGTAAAAGCTGTGTGTATTTATAGGTACGGTTTCCAATAGGAATAGCTCCTTAGGAAAGAAATTGTTTTTGGCCTTTCTTAGATAAAATAGAGCAGATTTAATGGCCTCTTTTTGTCTTTAAAAAAATTTTTTTTTTAACAGTATAGACTCTTTAAGACAGCTTGGCAATGCAACAAGTGTTAGCAGTTTAACTGAACTGTAATTGTGATGTGTTACTATTATTGCATAGACAGGGCTTATTATTTATCCAGTATAAAAGTTTCTGGTAATTAGGCTCAATATCAACACTTCCATCAGAAACAGTGGTTGGTCAGATGGCTAAGACTCTAGGTTGTTGATTTGAGGATCTGAGTATCGGGGTTCGAGCCCCGCCATTGGTGGCTTCCCACAAGCCATACTACCCAACCACTGCATGTAGTGCCAGTCCCAAATCCCGGATAAAAAATGGGATGGTTGCATCAGGAAAGGAATCTGGAGTAAAACCTGTCCCAAGCTGGGATGGTTGAATGATCTGCTGTGGAGACCCTTTGATGAACTTTGGTAGCCACTGTGGTACACGATAAGTGCCATAGTACTCACCCAAGTATTGTGGTGCACAACATACTGTACAACAGTGTGTACTACCACAGCACACACTGAAATACCACATTACCTACGCCGCTGGTATTCCTTTGGTGCCTACAATGATAATGTCTGCAGTACCACAGTAAATACTCTGGTAAATTCTTGTTTTGTAGTAAACTATAGTAAAAAACACACTATAGTATAAAATTCTTAGGGGATACTTTAGTGATGAGCCATGCTTTACTATTCACCACAATATGGTCATACACACCATAGTACTAACACAGTACCCACCGACATGCCACATTACCTGTTCATATGGTACTCTACAGTATAAAGGCCTATGGTAATTTTTTTATTTTTATTCTGTAAAGCTGCATCATATAAATAAAATTTAATTTGAAGTACTATACTGTAGTGTATAATGGAATGCAATATATAGTATACTACATCCATTCATCCGTCCATCTACAGTAGGAAACTCTGTAGTCCAACTAGGGACCATGGAGGCCAATGGTGACTATTGTATTTATTCCCATTTTTACTACCGTGGTAGGACCTCCGGACAACATTCTCTCACATTTACACACTATGGGCAATTTGTGAACACCAATCAGGCTAATCTGCATGTCTTTGGAGTGTGGGAGGAAACTGGAGTACCTGGAGGATACCCACCAAAACCCACCAATACCCACCGTGCCTCCAAACTATATTATATACTAAAAAAAGCTAATATGGTTAACAAAAGCAAAAAAAAAAAAAAAACTGTAAAAAATGGAAAAAATTGTGTGTGTGGTGATATAAAAATGAGAACATTGCAAGCGTGAACTAGATGTCAGCACAAATTATTATATTATTATAATAATATATTATATTATATATTATATTACAAACAGTGAGGCTGGTCTTTATACTGCTGCTCAGTCTGGATGATATTGATCAAGAATTCATCTTAAGGTTCCAATTGCATGTATCTGAGACATCCGTTTGTTTTAGGCAAACTCCACCCACATGTGTGTCTCTTGCGTTGCATGTCTATAGTCAACGTCTGAATACAGATGTGTCCAATTTCCTGTGTACCTCGAACCCTGAATACGGGCCCTGATTAAATTCAGCTAAAGATTTTATCATGGGTCGACTAGCATCTTTCCATAAACCTGCACTGGCTTCCAGTTTAATTAGCCTTTTTTTTTTTTTTTTACGCGTTTATTATTATATAACATTATATGTCTTTTGACTTTATTTGCATAAAATGTGACACAACTGCTCATGCTACAAATGTTCTGGATTTTTTCTTGTTTTATATCTAGTAAAGCTCTCTAGAGACTTCTGTATTTTTAATTTGGCATTTCACTGATCGACTGTGGTTACACAAGTCTGCCTACAAGGCCTAGGTGGGTAAATATAGTTGGTTTAAAAGGCAAAAAAAAAAAAAAGGATTACTCACTGGGTCATAAGTTGGATTAACTTTTCAGCCTTCTCCATTCAGCAAAGTTAGTTATTGAGTTATTTTTCTTCAATCTCACACACCCACAGGCTTTCCGACAGGCTTTTAGAGCGGCATCACGACCTACGGGAATGAATAGCGAGGCCAAATAAACGATTGCGTAAGAGCATTAGCAGCTCCTGCGAGCACACTGAGGACTGTCGGCCTCCTACTTAGAAAAAAGCTCCTACTTTTGAAAAGACTTGTCTTCGTCAAAGCTTTTAATACAAGCATATCATCGTTAGGCACTGCCTTAATGGACATTAATGGTGTAAAAACAGATCGAGTAAAGTCGTTTCGCCTCGGCGCGGCTACGGTTTATGCAGAAAAATTCGATATTTGGTAGAAGTCGTCTGAAGGATTCACTTGCTCAGAAGGATGTCACATGCCATAGAAAGTTAAAATCCATTCCGTTATATTGGAGATGTTAAAGTAATCTAAAGCTGACAAACGGCACCAGACGGAAAGAGAGCGAGGGAAAGCGAGAGCGGGGCAAAAATGAGACTCCAGACTTTCTGTTCATCCCATTAGCCAACATGAATAACCAAATGGATGAGGTAATGGTTTCAATTACTGCCCTTTGGTGAGAAACACGACATCCTGCTGCGAAAAGACAATCTGCTCATCAGGGGTCTGTGCGACGTTCACTGTAGGGCATAATGACAGTCAATGAAACTCTTTAATAAAACTGGCTTTATGACAGCAAACTTCTGCGTTGTAGATCACAATCATCTGTTAACTCGCGAGTTGTCTATTAGGATCCCATCATGTGTTTTGAGAACTTTTTGAGTGTGAACAAAAGCCTGAATTCATCCGTAACGGCTTGAGCCAAGTAGAAACGAACGGCGCGGGTTTGTTCGATTCATGGCTAGCACGAAATCAAGTGCGTCATTCCGTGGTGTAGCTTTCACACGACCTTACTGACCTCTCTTCTGCATGATGAAGATGTGATGGAGGTTCAAGAGCAGTCATGGGTGGCTGGAGAGACTGAGTCAACTCAAGGACAAGGAAGGCACTGCCCACGAGGCGTTGCTAAAAAATCTGCAGAAAATGGAGTTCAGGAGAAGATTCAGTCTCTAAAAATGTTCAAACAGCTCAGAATACAAGAACTATAACGCAATGTTGACATTTCTCAATATGGCGGAACCCCTGGTGGTTCGGTTAGTGGTCGACGCTAAGTGTAATTGCAGTGTAATTCTAGAAGTACTACGTTTATTCTTAGCAATTTACCAACACGTCTGAGGAAAATGTTAGCATTCTTTGTATTTTTGTCTTGTGTGTCCTTATGTTTAAGGGAAAACTTGTTAGAAAAGTTTGCTTTAGAGGCTAAACAGATTGACAGAAGCAGTAAATATCTCCAAGGCAGTTGCAGTCTGATGCAGGTTCCTGTTCAAACTGGCAAAACATGATAAATGAAGTGGTTTACAAATGGAAACAGAGCAATGTTTATTTCACAAACACTGCCCGGCCAAAAAAGAAAAAGGAAAAAAAAAAAAAAACCTCTAATATTTCATTGGACAGCCTTTTGCTTCCATTAAGACTTTGGCATTGTTTTGATAAGTTTATGCAATGTCGCACCATTTATTACCGCCCAGAGTGTCATTAATTTCTTCCCAAGATCTTTTTTTGTATTGATGACTGCTGCATAAAGCCTGTTCCAGCACATCCCGAAGATTCTCAATGGAGTTAAGGTCTGGACTCTGTGGTGGCCAATCCATGTGTGAAAATGATGTCTCCCTGAACCACTCTTTCACAACTGGAGCCCGATGAATCCTGGCCGGTCAGTTTGGAATATGCCCGTGCCATCAGGGAAGAAAGAAATCCATTGATAGAAAAACCTGCTCATTCAGGACATTCAGGTCGTCAGCTCTCACTCATGCAGGATGTTTTTCCAACCACAAAAGCTCCTCCTCAAAGCTGATGGTTCAACACTATCCTTCCAGGTTTTAATAATGCATTTTACAGTTCTTAACCCAATGTTAGTACCTTCGACAATCTGCTTAGTCGTTTTCTTTGCTTGATGCAGAACAGTAACTTGACCCTGCTGAAACAGAATAATATCTTTGCCACAACCACGGGATATGACTTCTGACATGGTTGTTAAAGAAACTGAGAAGCTACTCAGAGCTACTCATCAGTGAGGC
This sequence comes from Clarias macrocephalus, assembly GCA_011419295.1. NCBI lineage: Eukaryota > Metazoa > Chordata > Actinopteri > Siluriformes > Clariidae > Clarias > Clarias macrocephalus. The sequence continues at coordinate 52,181 of JAAGKR010004265.1, read as the reverse complement.
TACCAACTGAAACATCACTCAAACCCTGACCCTGGACGTGCAAGGCGACAATGCTAACCGCTGAGCGACCACACCGCCTGTGTATAATCATGTTTTACATATTTTTATTCTATAAGGTTAGAAAGTCTTCTAAGTATGCTGGAGCCATGATCTGACTACCTGCTTCGTGTCCTCACTCACTCACTCATCGTCTATAGCGCTTAATCCTGTATTCAGGGTCACGGGGGGCCTGGAGCCTATCCCAGGAGACTTCGGGCACAAGGCGGGGTAGACCCTGGACAGGGTGCCAATCCATCGCAGGGCACAGACACACACACACACTACGGCCAATTTGGGTATGTCAATTAACCTAACCTACATGGACCTCATTGGACTGTGGGAGGAAACCCACCAAGCACGAGGAGGAGATGCAAACTCCATGTACACTGTCCGGGAATCGAACCCGGACCCTGGAGGTGCAAGGCGACAGTGCTACCCCCTACAGCAGTAGACTGTGAGCCAAAAAATAAAATTGCAAACAACAGTTTGTTGTGATGGTTAATAATAAATATAATTAGCTGAAAACATCAGATGAAAAGATGCATTTTAAATGTTAAGATAATTATTTTGTAAATAATAATAATAATAATAATAATAAAAACTTAAAAAATGGCATGGAATTTAATAATAATCTTATCGCTAAAATGTTTTTGACTTGTCTAAAACTAGACTAAAATACTTAAGGGTTCCTCTCACTAAAACTAGACAAAAATGTCCAGACTTTTAGATGACTAAAACTAGGATAAGATTGACTAAATATAATAAAAACTAACAGGGACATTATAAGACTAAAATTCTAAATAGCTGACAAAATGAGCACTAGTTAGTATAACAATTTAGGTATAAGACCCTGAATCTGAACCCTTCATCCCTTCATTATTAAGGCTGATGTTCAGCATCGTATTCAGCATTTTTTTGGCAACAGCATCATTACAACGTCAACTACTTGACCTTTCTTTTGCATGACAAATAGCTACATTTTTTTTTTGCTTTTTATTGTAGTTAATGGACATATACTGTACAAGTCAGGCAGTGTAGGTGGATGTCGTGTTAGGACAGGGTAACCAGAGACATTGCGTATGTTACACTATTTCATGACATTATATTAAAAAGGACCACACAACAAGACGAATGAAAGCTAATTTCTTGTTAATGTCCTGTAACGAAGCGTACATGAGAACCTCATATTCATGCTTTCCCACATATGGCACACGCAACTGTCCACTTTTTTTTTTTTTTTTTTTTTCATTGTGTTCCTCACCACTTGGCCCTTGATTAGTTGGCCACGAATTCCTTTTTTGGTTTCCCACCAGTAGAACACAATCGGTGGTCGCTGGAGCCAACTGCCACGAAGCATTAACTCATTCAGAACAAAAGGAGAAAGCAAGATGAAGCAGCGGATTTGTTCTTGTGTGTCAGCACGACGCTTATACTAGCGGATTATGACCTTTTGCGGTCTTGGCTGCTCTTGCTTTCAGCTGAATTTCAAGAGACGCACAGCAGAGTGTGACGTGACACGCCGGATTAAGATGGCAGCTCATTTCTGGCCCTGACGAGCTCACTCTCTTGCTCACGGTTTCCGACAAATCCATCAAGACACCCGGTTTATTCCCCACAGGGAGCTTTTCTCTCTTCCTCCATTTGTTTCTAATACCCCATGTTGCCTGCTGTTGATCCTCTGCTTTGTAAACAGGATGAAATGTCATACTACGTCCTTATAATCGTATGGTATTCAGTAAGATGTGCAGATCTGTATGCGCCTGGTTTTGTTTTAAATGAAACCGATAATTGGAAGATGCATACGACATGCAACTTAGACACAATCCAGTCCAAGCATAGAGATGGAGAAATCTGGAGTGAGACATCCTAATCTAACATGAACAACACGGTCTCTGACAGTTCTGAGATTTAAACTGTCACCCTCCTGGTGACTAGAACCTCTGAAGTACCACTGGACCAACACGATTCTCTATTTGACTGAGGTGTCAAAGTTGGTGCCTGGATAAATGCTATTTTTAGACTGAAATGATGACGGCTATTATAGTGTTTCAGTCTCTCCATGACGGTGTCTTTTGGCTGGCGCTTTTTCGGTGATGTCAGCTCGTCACCCCTGTTCGGAATATTCAACACAAGGGTAGGAAATGGAAACTAAGGCTGCAGTGATCTAATGAATGAATTATATTTTATTATATCATTATATTTAATTATAGAGTCTGATATAATTTTTTGGTACATTTTGCTATAATCTCGATGTAATAAGATTTGCACTTTTTGCCCGATTGGATAATCCTTTTGATTTGTACCTGCTGTAATCCTGCGGATTTTTCCGCAATATCTGCTCGCATTGAACCTGATTTAAACACACTGTTTGTCTTTACTCTTCAGCACCTGTACACCATAACTGTTTATAATCCCAACCAGAAAAAAAAAAAAAAAAAAAAGATTCTTTCTCTTAAAGGTTATTAGGGATTTAAATCTACGAGGGGCGTGGGACTCGTGATGAAATTTCTCCTGAATGAAGCCATAAAACCGATTTGACATTTACAGAAGACTTCAAGCTCAGAACGCTGATGAGACTCTTCGCAGCAGTAAAACATTTAAACGGCGCAAACGTTTTAGAGACAGCCGTACGTCCGTGAATGACGACGTCGGCCGAAGTGGCTCACTATAGGCTTTCATGGGAAAAATTCAGCTAGTGGAATGTCTGATCATTGGAAAAATCTATGGAACTTCTCGACAACTTGTGGAACGGATGCATGTGTTTGTGAGAACTGTACACACCATCATTTACCAACACATTGACTTGCACATTACAAAAAGTCATTGCCACAGTTCTAAAGCTGTTTCCACATGTTTGGGCCATTTAAAGGAGGTCCTGGGAGGCCAGCGTTTCAGACGCGAATCAGACAGGCAGTTCGATCATGGTTTCAGTGCGCTCAGAAAAGCAAGTACTAGTGAAAGTCTGGGATGAGTGCATTAGCGTAGCAGGGGATTATGTAGCGTGATAAAGGGAGTTTTTACTCTCATAACTGTGTTCTGTTATTCTGTGCAATAAAAAGTCCTGGTTTGACTCGAACACCCATCGAATAACTAAATTGAATTCAAATGATGTGCTTTGTCTTTTTTTTATTATTATTTTTTTTTATTGAAAGTAGCTATACGCTTTTCAATCTATAACTTACTGGAAGCTTAATGTATAATATTTGTTCCTTTTCCATTAATGCAGTCTATTATCCACAACAACTAATCTATCTCGCCCCATTCTTAAATTGCTTGTCTTGGTGCCATATTGTTCAAGAAACAATTGAAAAAAATCAGCAGTTTATATAACAAGTTTACATAGAAGCTTATCATCCACACTCAAACTTTTGCTTTAACATAACCAATAAATAAATAAATAAATAAATAAATAAATAAATCAATCAATCAGCTGTGCATTATTACAGAGTTTTTGGGCATCATGGTGTTTTTTTTATTTTATTTTATATATATATATATTTTTTCTCATTAGACATGGCTAGGAATTAATATATCTAGACCACAAGTTAATATTTTGAATCAACAATTATCTTGCACATTTGTGTGTGTTGTGAGATAGACTAACATTACCAACACCAGTCTAATCGTAAATTGTAAAAAAAAAAAAAAAAATGTTTTAATGGCAGAAGCTACAGACTATACAGTAGATCATGAATATGTTCCTGTTTATATGTGATAAGTAAAGCAAGTACCACGTTCCATTATGAGACATTATCCTTGGCGTTTACATCGTTGACGACTTTACACCAGACCTGATCTTAGTCCACTTACAGACACCAGATCCTAACATCACTTCAAAATACCCACACTTTCCCCACGATTATGAAACAATGATTGTCATAAAGCTAATTTGTCCCACACAGCAATCGATGTGTTCTCGTTGCAGAGCTTGCGAACGTCAACAACATCTGTCTGCGCCTCTAAATCATCCTCGTTCCGGATGGTGAAACGAGAGGGACCTTTTTCCTCAACAGCCAGCCTCCCTACTCACTTAACCTGAATTTAGCCTGTGGTTTAGCTAAATAAACAGCACACACAATGCTTAATCAGAGACAGAGAGGGAGAGATGAGTGCCAGCCACACACTTCACAGTAATGCAGATAGGCCCGTCGCTCCTTCAAATCAATCTGCAATTAGCATCCTTTCACCACAGATGCTGTGCCTCGCTCTTCTATCCCTACACCCCCGATTTTCAGACTTTCGCCTCATACTTGTAGAAATGATTAGAGAGAGGGTAATATATGGGTCCCTTTATAGAAACAACATCCTGTTCACAACGCCTACTTGCAAAACCTCAATAGCGGCCGTGATCCAGTCGGGCATTTCAATTGTTCATCTGGAATATCTCGTTTCAAAGTGCTTCAAAGTTGGTGAAATTTGGTCTGGTCAGATTCTTTAAACAGATGTCCTGAAATGTGGGTTTGGACATGGGAATGTGACTGGAAAGCGATCTACCTCCTAACACAAGGCAGAATCCAAAATCGCTCTCCAACACCTGATTACTTGATGTGAGGCACAAGGCATTGTACATCCTACATAGTGCACTAGCTTTACATTTAATTCTATTTCGGATTTAACCCTGGAAACAGGATTTAACAGAGCTGATATTATAAAGCAGAAGTGAAAATGTACAGTAGGAGAACATGGTTTATTCTTTTCACCTTCTGGCTATATATTGGCTATAATTAAGCAATATCTTGTGTATTGTATTATATTGTTTAATTATAGAGTAGTTACACACATAGCATTAACTGCTAACCTAATGTCAATAGATTTCACCATATTGAGAAACATTATGGAGATTTCGCTAGCATCTGCTTGTTTTATGTGAACTGTCTAAAGGTGAAGTAAACTGACAGGAATTTCAACATATTCTTTATATATACCGTATTTCCAACTATGTATATTTAAAACAACGCTTAAATAGCATTGGTTACATTGAGCTTTTCACTACATTAAATAGCATAGAGGGCTTAGCTAGCATATGTTGTTATAGCATGATGTATACACAATGTTAATTGTATAAACTAAAAAAAAAAAATATATATATATATATATATATAGACTATTTCCTTGTAAGTTACTAAGAAAAGACTCCACATGACTAAAATTGATTTATGATTATGCTCAGCTGTGTCCATGTTTTCCAGCATATTGAGAAACATCGCTTTTCTGGCTAAGCTAGTTAGCACATGACTCCTGTGTCTTTTATTTGAAACAACGTGTATAGGTTTAGACTGAAAAAAAAAACATAAACTTGTCAGGAATATCAGCATTTACCTCAGATTTGTTGGTAAATTAATATAGTAAAGATTTACTGTGACTAAAATTACATTGTATTCTCATTTTTTTGTAAGTGAAAAAGCTGAACTCCAGGCTGGGAGCATGGAAGCATAAAATGTAGTAAATAGACAAAGTTTTATATACTGTATATCGCTTCCGTCATCTTAAACAACATGCTGCCTCCTTAATAACTGTTTCTAAGTTGTTCTGAATCCCGTCTGTACCTTCTGTGCTCGAGCTACCGCTAATGTGCTACTAGTTTCATTCTTTGTTTCTGCTTTGTTCACGGCTAATGTGAGCTACAAAGTTAACTAGCTTCTAACACAAGGCTGAATTCCAAATCCCTCTTTAACCTCTGATTAACGGCACTACTTCTGTGTGGAACGAGGGACTCCACTGTAGACTCTTCTTAGAGTTCTAGCTTTCAATTTTATGCTATTTGGGATTCAACCCTGGAACCGTTGGTTAGCTGAGGCTAGTCTAAATATTAGACTTATTCTGGAGACACAAGAAGAAACCTACGCGTTTTACAGGAACGTCCACCACCTCCATGGTTTATTCTCTTCGCCTTTTAGCTACATCGAACCAAAAAATATATAAAACTACTTTCACCCCTGAATATAACCCATCATTTCAATTATAATTTTAAAATATGTATTAGCATGTAATTGTAATTATTTTAGCATTTATTTTGAATGATTGATACATATATTAATTAATGTTATAGATGATGCATTTATAAGTGCATGGAGATAAACGACGAACAGATCCGAGCGTGTGGTCAATTTCTTTCTCAACACCACAGGAAGTCGAGGAATTATTATTATTTTTCCCCCACAGTGGCAGCTGATGCCACAAAAACACTGCAGCCATTGTGAACAAAGCTTTCTTTTACAAAATTGGTCAATTATAATAAAAATTTGAACGAACAATTTGCAAGAAAACAATTGAATTTAAAACAATTCATCTGCTGCAGACTTTCCAGAAAGTTCCAGTTCATTGGTCAAGTCAAATTAAAAACTACCCACTTCTGATTGTAAAATTGTTGTTTTGGGTTCAAATGTAATTGTACATTTTCTCATATTTTCTTGTTTTTTTGTTTTTTTTTTTCTCTGAGAAATCATGTTTAATTTAACAGGAATGACATTATTGCCAGACAAGACTAGACAGAAGCTGCTCACTCACCACCAACAGGAGTGTGAAGTGCTCAAAGTGGTAAATCTTCAGTGGTATCCGCGATCCACAGTCATTTACTCATTTTTCACTCATTAATAAAATTCACTTTTTTTTTAATATAAAGAGCACAATGCTCATCATCTGTGACATAATATATGAATTTAATTAGTGCTATAAGTTTAGTGCTTATTTTAGCTTTAGTTTATGAGGAAATTGTGACCTTGCTAAAAACTAAGATAAAAAAAAATAATAATAATAAATAAAAACTTGAAATGAAAATATGAAACCTCTTTAAAGGTCATAAAAAAAGTACTAAAATAAATACAATAAATTTTTGGTTGTGAAAACGCTTTGCTTGAAAATAATCAGTAGTGGTAGATACAGATTTGTGCAGTTTTATAAGCAAAACAGCTGGTAGGTTTTACTGAGCATGCTGGAGAAGCATGCATCCTGAAGTTTTTCTGGTAACTTTATCACACTCACTTATTTTTTTTATATATATATATATAATATTTGCTTCTGCATACTGGTGTGTCATGATGTTTTTTTACAGGCACCTGCAGACAAATATCATTCTGTAATGTTTTAAGCTATGGTTGGAAATATTGAATGGTTTTGGACATAATAATGCCAACACGCTATAGATATGTAACAAAATTGGTGCCGAAGACTTTCACACAGTACCTATAAAAAATAATTTAAAAAATGATGGCACTGTGCAATGTTCGTGTTAGTTGTACACTATGTAGTCAATATGTTCTTTAGCAACTAGATACTAAATATGCATCATCAAAAAATCTTGTTAGAATCATTTTCAAAATCCTGGTAAATTCTAAAAACAAATGAAACAATCTACATAACTTTGGATTTGCACAAACGAGAGAACAACTTGTAGTCTTGTTGCCAGTCAGATAGTTAGCATGTCATGCTAACCTCACAGCCTGCTAGATAGAAGAAGCTAGATAGAAGGGCCTTTATAAAAAATCATATTCAGTTGAAGCCTAACAGATTGTACTGAGATGCTAAGCACATAATGTATGACCTCTAGGTAATACATAACGGATAGCATAGTTACAGAATCATTTGAAGGTCATACAGTGGGCTACAGTTTAAAAATGAATTGGAGGATTATGGGAATCCCATGACCGTTAAAAAGGAGACTTTGAAATGACTGATTAAATGTTCTTGCATTTTGGACATGGGTGAAGCTTTAGGAAGAATGACAACTGCACATGATGTCTAGCATTTGGGATAGATATTTTTCTTCTTCCTTGACTCAGATCTCTCCCGCTCCAATTACATGAAAATTTTTAAATACCCCATTGCTAAACCAGTTCAACCTGTATCATATACACTTTGGCCATTTTAAAGATGGATACTGAAATAAATTAATATGAAAAATAAATGAGCAGGTCTATTTAGAGCATATTAAAAGGCATACGTCTTTGTCGGTTCAGCCGAGACGTCTGACCGAATCAGTGCTATGCCTACATTTCATTCCCCATCGCACTGCGTGCTTTAATATTCTGTCTTTCCAAGCGTGTGTGCATGCGTGAATGCCTTTTTTTTTTTCTCTTTCTCTCTCTTATAATCGGCAGAATGAGTGTCGGTGACGGCACCCGGGGAGATCTCTTCAGGCTAAAACCATCCCTTACGTTGGAAAATCTCAATCACACCACAGGCTATGCGCACACTCACACACACACACACACACACACACACACACACACACACACACACACACACATGAATATTAATAATCATGGAGCAGGAAAATGACAGTGAAGTAAAGCAGGTATTATGTAGGTTTTTTTTTTATTACCTTATTATTGTTTCCATATAATGATTTAGTGTAAAATTTATTCCACTGTTAAGTACTAATCATCTTAAAGCTTTTATATATTTTGGATGGACGTGATGCTGCCTACGTAAAAAAAAAAGTTTCTCTATTTTATGTAACCTGGCCTTTTGTACACCTTTTTCGACGACAAGCTTGAACGCTGAGATCTGATTGGCTCCTTGCATTAGTTTATACAGCTTTTTAATAGCGTGAATAATCACAGTGAATTTAAGGGGTCAGGGAATAAAATCGCCATGTGAGAAAGGTTTGTGCTTGGACATCTGGCATGTTAATTAAATTATAAAAGTGTTTACCGACAAAACAAGCTCTTTTCCAGCTAGAAGATTATCGCCAATTAGCCGAGTTTAGATAAAAAAGATAAAAATACAGTGCTTTGTAGGAACCGAGTTAATGCAAGCGGTACTTAGATGGAGTTTAGAAGATGATCATCATTAATAGAGATAACTAGCTAACAAGAGTGGCCATAGAGCAGGAAATTGAATTAGATGTTAAACAAGTTTACCAGCTAATGCTAGGAGATAGATAATGTACTTTTTTTTTTTTTATATATATTTAACACACTAGATTCTGATGTTGTCATGGACACAAACATCCAAAGTATAATAAGCTGTGAAATGCTTACATGACTGTTTGAGATAGGATACGGTTTTTACTGCAATAAAAGAAAACTTGTAATAGAAGAAAGTTGACAAATTAAAAGGTTTTGAATTAAAAGTACAAATATTAAAATAAAGTTAAAATTTAATTAAAATTAATTTAGTTTAAAAAATTAATCCAGTCATAATCTGTGATTAATCTCAATTTTCTTATAAAAATGCAATGTTGGAATAAAGTAATGCTTGATAAAGATTTTTAATGTCTTTAAAAAAAAAACATTCTATTAAAATCTCTCGAATGGGACCGCCACTGCATGCAGAGGGTGTGAGTATGGGTTGTGGCAACCCACCAACAGCTGGGCTCAAACCCGACTCCTCAGATCCGAGAAATCAATAACCTAGAGTCTTGGCCAACTAGCCCGAGCACTCAACTTTGGTTTTATCCAAACTTCCATCTAAAAGCTTTTTAGAATGAACCGTGGTGTGCAGCACACCTGGTGATGTTTCCTCAGTCATCTCATTATCTGCATTAAACATGCCATTATCACACACAGCCGGGTAACTGCACTGCAATTATGTGAGCCATTAGGGTCAAACTTGCTCATATGATTAATTTGCGGTAAAAAAAAAAAAAAAATGCATTCACATGCATTAGCGCATTAATATTGATGCGTGAATCATTTGAAACATGGTAATATGGAATAAAATGAGTTTACATTTATGTTAATGAGATGACAAAGCTGGTGTGGTAACTAAATTCAGTGAATTAACATTCGTCTACTATGAAGGATTTGCACCGCACACCGTACACGGCATCATCCCCCGGTGTAGATTTCACACTGCGGTTTATTTGTGTCGAACTGGATTCATATAAACACTTCTGGGTGTTAATGCAACACTGGCACATTTTGCTACGTAGGGGGATTTTGAAGGTATAAAATATGTGCAATGCTCAGTTAAGGCATGTTTACTGAGCATGTGTAATATTTAGAAAGCAGGCGAGTACAGTCTTAATTAGGCAGATATTAAATAACCCCTCCTGTAATCACACATCCTAGCTGCGGGGTTTAGAAATCAGCTTCATAGACAAATCCAAAACCTGATCCTCCTAATCCTTGTATTTAAATTCAGATTCTTGATGGCATCAAATTTTGTCATATTAATAAACAAACTTATTTCAGGATATTCAGGATTCATAAGATGCAAGAGACTTTTTCATTTGTACTGTAGACATCCCAACGATATGGGTGCACTGGGTTATTATTATCATGTGTGTGTGTGTGTGTGTGTGTGTGTGTGTGTGTGTGTGTGTGTGTGCATAAACTCTCTAAATCAATGATTTATAAATAAATAAATAAATAAATAAATAAGCTATTTGGCTGGTTTAGCTACTGTACGCAACATATAGAAACGAAAACCAAACGCAGCTGTATTGTATTGTATATGATCTGGCAACCCTGGCAACATTTGATCGAAATCGATGTTTTATACCAAGTCCTGAACATCACAGTATATTTTTAATAATAACTGATGATTAGTCCTTGCTGTGCAACCACTCACACACTCTTCATCCGACCCTTGTTTGTTTACAGTCGACACGAATCGGCCGAAACGCACAAACACAACCCTTTCAATTACAGCCCGAAAGGCCTCAATTAGGCACCACGCTCAATTTCACAACAATTTTCCTCTTTCCCCTTTCGGCGAAAGGATTCAGGCCCCCACTGCTGCTTTTCCATGACTCTCGCAGCATGGCTTGATTCTGAACGGAAACACACTACGCATTCTGAAACACACACACACATGTTGGCCGCTGAATGACACGGTACCACAAAACGGCAATTATGGTTAACTGTGACTTATGGTCCGACATCAAGCTAGTGGATGGAAAGACTGTTTGGTTTCCATGGTAACGCACCGAGAGGCATGAAGGCCGTTCAATCGGTCTCAAGTTCAGCGTACATGATTGCGGTTTGGTGATTTCTTGCATTAGACGCAAACGTTTACAAGCTCGCAGTTATTTTATATGAGGTAATCTGGGATTCTTTGATCTCTAGCAGTCATGTTTAAGCAGCATGGGAGTGTTTCTTTTTTCAATATACAAGACTCCAGTGTATTGCTATAGCAGCAGGAATGTGACGTCTGCTTAGACTCACCATGTGCGTTATTATACAAAGGGCTCAGAGACCTGAAATCTTAATGTTTATTAATAAAAGTTCATATAAAATTAACCCATTTACATCCAAACACACTTGTACTAGCTAGCCAGTGTCCTTAATCATACATCTGAGACCTGTTAGGACTCGTGAATGAACAGAAAGGTTTTTTTTTTTTTTTTTTAATCATAGAAGGAAGTGATTAAGACACACCAGGTTAATGAACTTGCTTACTATAATGGTAGTTGCAAATTGGCCAATACTATTCTTCTTCTTCTACTTATTATTATTATTATTATTATTATTGCTGCTGCTGCTACTACAACAACTAATAATAATAATAATAATAATGTTATTACTGTTGCTGCTACTACAGCTATTACTGCTACTACTATTATATTATTATTATTATTACTATTCAGGGATCACTAATGCTGTGCTCATTTATAGCACTACTAATGTTACTACCAATGTTACTACTAGAACTCCTCATCTTTTTTTTCATGGTACTACTATTACTACTACCAATATTACTAACAGAACACCTCCTCCTCCTCCTCCTCCTTCATAGTACAACTCTTACTACCACCAATATAATACTACTAGACCTCCTTTTCTTCATACTACTACTATTACTAACAATATTACTACTAGAACACCCCCTACCCCCCCCCCCCCGTCTCCTTCATGGTACTACTATTGCTACTACCAATATTACTACCAGAAATTCTCCTAGTATTAACACTAGAACTGCTACTTTTAATACTACTACTATTAATACTAGGATCCCTCCTCCCCTACTAATACAACTACCGCAGCTTTTACTATTACTCCCACCACAGATATGACTACTAGAACTCCTCCTTCTATTATTACTATTACTATCACTAATATTACTACAAGTACTACTAATACTAACAATATTACTTATAGAACTCGCCCTACTTCTACTGATTGCTCCTACTTATACTATCACCAGTATTACTACTAGAACAACTCCGGCTACTAATCTTAGTGCCGTTATTACCGCTGCTGTTACTACTGCTATTACTATTCCTATTCAGGGATGCACTGATAGTGGTGTCATACATGAGCACAGTATTACTACCATTAATAATAACCGTAGTAGTAGTAATAATAATAATAATAATAATAATAATAATAATAGTATCAAAAAATATCGATCAGTATTTATTTTTAATGAATTTAGATCAAATATAAATGTATAAATTACACATTATGCTTCAGATTTCAGCACTGTGAAATAAATGTGTGCTTGTCTTGGAGCAGACTCTGACGAAGAGGAAAAACAGCGAAGTAAATGATCCTTTCTCTTCTACTTGCTCTCTCTCTCACTCACTTTCCATCATAAAAGTAATCTTTGAGATTAAATGCTTTATCTCAAGCACAAAATGAAATGAAGTTCAAAGCCCCCCAAATAAAAAAAAAATAAAAAAAGAAAGAAAAAGAGAAAAAGAGAGAGAGAGGCTTCACATCCTGTCAACACGCAAGATCGCATCTTTCTCCGAGCATGATGGAGAGTTCGGGGGAGAAAGGGAGAAATCACTAATTAAACTAATTCAAACATTTTCATTCATCACGTTCCGTCTTGTCGTCGTGAGCTCTGAAAAAGCTGGAAGGCTATTTCGTCTGTTGTGTTACAGTATTCTCAGGTCCCTCACAAAGACTGATATTAGGAGAGAATCGAATGACTGAAACCCAACGCTTTATATGCCGCTGTTCTGACTCCATGCGCATCGATACCTTCAGTTGATGCAAAACGCAGACGTTTGGAGTACAAGGCGGAAATACGAATGTCAGTGTAATATCTGATACAGGAGACGTGTGGAACTCTGTCGATTAATGTCCAACCTACATTATGTGGTGATGTTTCCGTCATTTTGAGAGAAGATAAACAATCTTAAATAATCACATTTATTAATCTTTAAAATCTATTAACACACAGCACACTTTCATTTCGGTCTTTGGATACGTCAGGTAGAACCAAAGTTATAATTACTTTTAAAACTAATATTTATTTTGTTCATTGAAAAATGTCATCATACAGTGCCATGAAAAAGTATCTACCCCCTTCCTGTTTTTTTTTTTTTTTTCCTAAAAAAAAATTGTAGCTTATCAAACAAATTTTAATATTACATAGTTACGGTATTGGAGAGGCCTATAGGCAAAGTCTGGACTTGTATCCAGTTGAGATGATCTTAAACAGGCCATTCATGCTTGAAAAGCTGCCAATGTGGCTGTATTAATTAAAACAATTCTGTATAGAAACGTACCTGCGCGGCAATGCGACAGACTCATTGGGAAATTATTGCAAACGCTTGATTGCAGTTGGTGCAGTCATTTGGTTTAGGGGGCAATTACTTTTTCACATAGGGCCGGGTAGGTTGGAACATTTTTTTTTTCCCTTAAAAAAAGTGAAATCATCATTTAAAAACTGTTTTTTTGTATTGTATTTTTATTTTATTTTTTGGAATGATCTCAATCATTTAAGTGTGACAAGTGTGCGAAAAAATTCAATAAAAATAAATAAATAATATAGGAATGACATGCTCAGTCATGTATGTATAGTTGATAAAAAAAAAAATAAGTTCATCATATTGCCTATGTTGTACTGTAGCTCTATATTGCACAATCCTGACCCCATGTACAGTATTGAAATTGAATTGAAATCCATACCATATTATCTATATATATATATATATATATATATATATATATATATATATATATATATATATACTGTATATACTGTATATACTGTATATATAAGTAGATATTATATCATCACAGTTTCAGTGGTTTTGTCAGTTGATATGATATTTAATGGATCCTGAGGTTTCCATCTATAATCCAGAGCACCTACAAAGTAACCTACAGTACTGTGCGAACGTCTTGAGTCACCTCTTATTTCTTCACTTTAAAAGAAGTTAAATGATGTCGATTAAATCAGATAAATGGGAACAAATATTTTACCCCAGCCGGCTGCAAAGTGCCTGTTTACATAACAACCTCAGCAGCAGCAACCTCATTTCCCGTCTCGTCTGTTCCAAGAACACAGAGTTTAGCATCAGCAGTGTACTAATCACCGGCCTGATCATCTGTCATCATCTGCACCTGTTTCGCAATGTGTTTTTTTTTTTTTTTTTTCATGCTCGAATGATTTATAGGTCAGCCCGGAGAACTATTCCTCAAAAGAAAATTATGAAAAATTTTGAATTCGGGTTGGCTTTTTTATAGGGACTTTAGCACAGTACTGTTTATGGATGGTTTAACAAAAAAAAAAAAAATGACCGCTATTCATTTACATGGATTTTTCTTTGTGTATATTTTCATTCATCAGTGTTCTGGAGTAGATGATCATCAACAGCACGGATAAAATAAATTCACCCATGCTGAGCCTGTCCCATTAGCCGCATTAGCTCAGGAAGCGACATACATTAACATCGGTGCCACTCGAAGCTCCGCACCCGAACCTGTTTGATATAATGACCGCTTTCTTTGGCACGCCTTGGCTTCCATTACCCTCGCGCTAATACAGCAGGATATTTACTCCGCGTCCTATCCAGAGCCCTGAAAAATGAGTTACTTTGACAGAAATAAATACGTCTCATTGAATTCTGAATCCCCAGCACTCCGTCTTGATGACTGATCCTCTTCGACAAAGTTCTTGTTCGAAGCTTGGTGCATCAGCTTTTAAAATCTATTTACACAGCTGCAGTGACTAAAGGTAGGGCTTTCGAACAGGCGGAACGAGCTAAAGCTCAATAGATTTGTTCAGAGCGGCTTCCAATGAGATGAAATTATACGGCGCGGAGACGACGCGGGTTTGTTCCCCCCCCCCTTATCTCATGAGATACACAAGAAGAGGATGTGACGCACCGATTTTTTGAATATGTTAAGCGTTCATAAGCGGTAAAAGAAAGCGAGGAAACACTTGAGTGTCTTGAGAAACGAGAGCGATGGAAATGAATGCAGAGACGCTGCTGAATGAGTCCACCTGGTGTGAAACAGACTCGCTTTATTCCACGGAAAAAATATATGAGCAAAGCAGACAAAAATAATTCAAGCGAATATGTGCTTGTGTAATCTTTTCTGCTTAAATAATGATTTTTTTTTTAATGTGATCTCAATAAAGATATTGTTCTAGAAAAAAATGTCAGGCCCGTAAACAAGATGTCTTTACATTACATAGATTTTTATAAACATTATTTATGGCTTTTTTTTATCATAAAGTTTATTGATTTGCTACAGAAATCAAGTAATAGTTTGTTAAAGTGATAGGTCCTCCAGGCCACCAGGTGTCACCATATAAATCCATTATTATTATTAGGATTTAGTTTAGAGCCTCTAAAGCACTCCTGGATCATATAGATCATCTATAAGAGAGTGGAGGAGATACGGTCATGAAGGTCTGGAGCATTGTTGATTAAAGAAAAAATGTGGTAGAGTAAGTATACTGAAGAAAGGAAGACTTGGATGAGAAAACAGGATTGAAGTGAATGATGGATGAATGAAAGCAATAATTGAAATATATAAAAAAAATAGAAAGAAAAAAAAAGAAATGAGAATAAAAGCAGGAACAAAATGATGAACACTAGAGAAGTAAATAAATAAAACAATAAAACAATTATATTAAATTGGAAAATAGAACATTGGGAAGGAAAGAATGAAGGAAGAAAGAAAGAAAAAGAAAATGGAACAATGCGAAAGAACAAAACAAAGAAAGAAAGGGATCTAGAAAAAAAAGGAATTAATAATATGCATAAAGAAAATTAAACATTGAGAGAGAAAGAAGGAAAACCATTTACCAAAAAAAAAAAAAAAACAGAAGAAGGAAAGAACACAATATGTGTAAAAAAAAAATAGAACAATGGGCAAGAAAGAAAGAAAGATAGGAATGAAGATAAGAAAAACCGCAGTATGTTTAAAAGAAAATGCAACAATGGAAAAGAAGAAAATAAAACAAAGAAAAAACTGTAAATAACGAAAAATATATTTTTTAAATGCTTAAAGAAAATGGAACAGGGAGAATAAAGAAAGAAAGCCATACACAAAAAAATATTCAATTGAACAATGCGAAGGAAAGAAAGAACGAAGGAAAGAATAAGAACAATATGTCTAACAAAGAAAATGTCACAATGGAGAGAAGGAAGAAAGACAGAAAGAAAGATCAAATAAAAACAGGAAAGAAATACAAATGGAAATTAGGCTGAAAACTGGAAAGGGAGGGGAAATAAAAAAATAATAAGTAAAAATCTGAAAATAAAGAAAAAAGGAATAAAACAATGTGCTTAGGAAAGAAAATAGAACGATTTCAAAGAAAGAAAGTACAATGTATGTAAAACCCCAAAATTTAGAATCTCTAAGAAAGAGATTTAGAAGTTTTAGAAGCAGTCCTGATGGTGCACTTCCCAAAATTAATCTTCTTAATCTTGTTAAAACAATTACTGCATTCAAAACATAACTGCTGTAACCATGTGATTAAATCCAGTGTTCTGTGTTTTAGATTATGTGGCGTGCCAGTACTTTGCGTGTTTATGAGCATCTTCGTCGTAATGGCTCAAATATAATAAGCTGCTATGAAGTTCAGTTAAAATAAAACTATATATATATATATAAACCCATATACTGGAATCTCTTACATAAGTACATCTGTAGTTAATAATGCTGTAGGAACGTTGATCAATGTTTTCACTTAAACCCCTAAAACTGTGTTTGCTCCTGGTCTCATCCCGAGGGAACTCGGCTCCTCCGATGCTCGTCTGCGTTTCTTCTTAATTACTGTCTGGACTAAAACACAATATTGACGTCCTGCGCGCTAATGTCGTCCCGCGGCGAGACGTTCTGCGAGAGTAGCAGAGACGAAGCCAAACGAAGCAACATCCCGAGGCCACGTGGGGGTTTCACAGATTTATCTCTCCGGTTATCTAGTCTGAGCTCAGGGAGATTACTACTGTGGGCTAACACTCAGGTTCAAGCGCTGGATCATGTAGACTAGCGCAGAGTGGAGGAGGCATGGCTCCTGAAGGTCATGAGCAGGTTCACCGCCAGTGCTGCAGTCTAGCATAGGGCTGAACGATTCCTGACAAAAGGTGAATCGTGATTTTTTTCCTCCATGGGGATGAAATGAAATTGAGATCAGGGTTCTCTCCCATGGTTCCTATTGTTTTTTTTTTTGTTTGTTTTTTTTTCCATGAAAAACATTTATTGTACTAAAATTAAAAGGAAAGTTAAATAAAGGTCTTTCAACTCTCTTGTCTTAAAAATAAATAATCGGTGGGTTACTGATCGGAAGGTCGGATTTCAAGTCCCAGCACTGGCAAGTTGCCACTGTTGGGCCCTTGAACAAGGCCCTTAACCCTATCTGCTCCAGGGCCGCTGTACCCTGCGCTCTCACCCCAGCTTCCTTTTAGTTAGAGAAATCCTTTCCTTTCCTTCAATCCTTTTTTTTGTCAAAAGAAAAAAATCTTTTCACGGTGCTGTAAGGCACATGTGACAAATAATCAAATAATAATAATAATAATATGTGAATAATAACAAAAATTAAATATTATTATTGTACATGTGACAAATAATCAAATATTAATAATAATAATAATAATAATAATAGTGAATAATAATATAAATTAAATATTATTGTACATGTGACAATTTAATGATAATAATAATTGAATAATAAAAATTTAATATTATTATTATTGTACATGTGACAAATAATTTAATAATAATAATAATAATAATAATAATAATAATTACATATTTCCTTTTTTAGAACCCTTAAAGTAAATAAACTGTTTAACATAATTGGAATGTAAGCAATAAATAATAAATAAACAAAAGCTAATAAACAGCACACTTAGCCAACTACTGTACATTCAACTACGAATAAAAATTGCGCTCATGGTTTTTTGCATGAAAGGACTTCATCATTGCATGCCTTAGTTTTTATTATTATTATTATTATTATTATTATTATTATTATTATTATTATTATTATTGTATTTTTATTATTTTTCTTTAGAAATTATAATAATGATATATTAGTGTATATATACATAGTGCTGAAGTTTGTGTCTGTTTGTGGCAGATAGAGACACCGAAGTATGAATCTGTTCTTTTACAAGTGAAACATGCCAGTGATGCATCATATTTTTTGGGATGCATAAAAATGTACAACACGTGTCTTGGCGATTAATTTTGTACTGAAATATACTTATATATCCATATACTGTTATAATAACATTATATGCACAATTACAGTAATTAACATCTAATCACATAAACATGAAAATAGCATTCTAAACTCACCGCGAGATTGTACACTAACCGTAAGATCCCACTAGTAGCAGCGCAGTGAGCGCGTGTAGGACGGATTCACAGGTCGAATGAATTTATAGAAGGTTTATTCCCCACTATACCGCCTGACCTGATTGGTCAAACGGAGTCATGTGATTATTGTTGCTGCGTCTGATTGGTGAAACAGTCATGCGGTGTAGAATAAACGGTTAGAAAAGTAACCAGTCGAGTGTAGCGGAGTAAGAGCAGCGTTTCTTCTTCACAAATCTACTCAAGTAAAAGTAAAAAGTATGCTGCAGTAAAACTACTCACAGAAGTACAATTTCTCCAAAAAGTTATTCAAGTAAATGTAACTCGTTACTACCCACCTCTGGGTGCAAGTGAAGGTTTTTAGATTCAGGTTTTCGAGACAAAAATAACGGCATGATGCTCCAACTCCGCTAAGTAGCTTGGTTAGGGCCGTCTCCTTTTTAAACAATATGTGAGTGACGGCGTAAATAAGAGAGAGAGAGAGAGATGAGAGGAGCGATCAAGGTCTATGATTATTCGCTATGATTATCTCCGGCCTGATTGGTGAAGTAATTGTTTTTTGTTGCATTGTGAGGAAGTTAAGTTAAGTAAAGCCTCTATTAGTCGCGTATACATTACTGCACAGTGAAATTCTTTCTTCTGGGGTCAGAGCACAGGGTCAGCCATGATACAGCACCCCATGAGCAGAAAGCGTTAGGGGCCTTGCTCAAGGGCCCAACAATGGAAACCTGGTGAATCTGGGGCTCCGGGTGTTTAAATGAGAAAAAAGGAAAAGATGGGTCAATGAAAGAACGTGGAAAAGTAATAATACTGTAGAAAGAAGAAAAGAAAGAAAGAAGAAAAAAACGGAAAGGAAGATAAAAGGGGTCGGGGGGGGGGAGGATACAGAAAGGAAAAGGAATAAAGCAGTATGTTTAAAAAGAAGAAAATTAGAAAAAAGAAAGAACATGAGAGAAAAAAGGATATAAAATAAAAAGGGTATCTTTCAAATTAAATGGGAGAAACAGGAAGGAATGAAGGAAGGAAGATGGACAGAAAGAAAGAAAGTCAGGAAACAGAGAAAAAAAAGGTAAAAAATTTAAAAACAAAACAAGAAAATGGTGTGAAAAATGACAAAAGAAAAGTCAAAAGTATAAAAGGGAGTTTTTGTGTGTGTGTGTGTGTGTGTGTGTGTGTGTGTGTGTGTGTGTGTGTGTGTGTGTGTGTGTGTGTTATGTATAGAGAGAAGGAGACTGAGATCAGCTTTTTCCTGAACACACCAGCTCTCACACTTTTTTATTATTATTATTCTGGAGCCAACACGTGAGTGTGCTTTGGAAAAGATCTCTCGCACGCACCGGGTGGAAAGAAAACACATGGGTGCACAGCTCATTGCCTGGCCGAACGCGGCGTAACGATCGCTTTTCATGTCAGGAGCCAACGCGTAAACGAGTTCCCCGCCGCCTTCAACCTCCGACGTCCTAACCGACGCGCAGCTCCTGAAACGCCTTGTGCTGGTCCTAATGGAACACGCTGTAAACTCCTGAGCCTCACGAGTCCCACTGATCCTCGCAGGTGACGGTGACTCAGGCTGTCTGACGTAATCATGCTTTGAACTGTGTCCTGAGTGTCTGGGATTTCTCAAAATCAGGAGGTTAAATGTGTCAGATCCGATTAGGGCAGCGGCGGCTCGGGGAACGAACGGCGAGGTGGTGAGATCAGACCACGCGACTGCCACGGAAAACTCGGCTGGGTATTTGTATAAGAGAGGGTGCTGAGGTCAGGTCAGGTGTGGTTAGACTGGATGGATAATGAATGAATAATAAATGAATAAATACCAGGGGCGTTCAATCCAAACCGGGACTTTTGTTTGTGCAGAAAAACAGAACACAGTTATAAGAGTAAAAACTCACTTTATTTCTCTTTATAATCTTATGAACTTATCCCTGCATTTCACTAGTGCTTGGATACCATCGAGGTACACCGGAGCCATGATTGGACTGCCTGATTCTTGTCTGAAACACTGGCCTCCCAGGAACTCCTTTAACAGGCTCAAACACGTGGAAATGGATTGGAACGAGATCAGGACTGTACAGGGGATTTGGCAATGATGATGAACTTGAGCTTAAGTTATCCGTTGATTTTTCAAGGATCAGGCGCTTCACTCCGAGCCACTCCATTCATAATTCACTGACTGACGACCTTCTTTTAAATCTTTGCACCTTTCCACATTTAGGGGACGAGGTAGCTGAGTGTTAAAGGCATTAGACTATAGTTCAGAAGGTCTCAGGTTCAAATCTCATGACTACCAAGTTGTCTCCATTGGGCCCTTGAGCGAGGCCCTTAACCCTCCACTGCTCAGATGCACAATGAGATAAAAATGTAAGTTGCACTGGATAAGGTGTAATGTACCTTATCTAATGTCTAAATATAGTGTAGATTTCCACTAAGTGTCTTCTGCAAATATCAGTTTTTATGCCTTCGTTCATGAGAAATTTCATAACAAGTCCTGGTTTGACTTGAACGCCCTTTGTAAATAAAATTAGGAGGTATTTCCAAAGTCTTGGAAGGAGGAATGAAAAAATGTTGGTTGGAAGACGGATAAGAGGAAAAAACGTAAGTGAATAAAATGGAGCAGTGGAGAAGAAATGAAAAATAGCAGGAAAAACCAGGCAATAAATTAAATGTAAAAACAGGAGAGACAAGAAAAGGAAGAAAAATTAATGGACAAACAAAAGTGCAGGAAAGAAAAAAAGGAATGTAAAAAGAGGGGAAAAAACAGGGATTAAATAAAAAACAGAAACAAAAGTAATTTGGGGAGAAAAAGAAAATGATGGAGAAATAAAAAACAAAAACAAATAGGAAGTTAAATAAAAAAAAATCTGCAGAGAACAAGGAAGGAATCAAACGAGAAAGAATAAAAAAAAAACGTATAAGTAAAAAAAAAAAAAAAATCAGGAAGGATTACGAAAATGTCCAAGAAAGTACGAAAAAGGAACCTGTTTCAGGTGACTGTGTGAGCGGTACAGTGTGATGTCATCAGTTACTATTAGTAATAATTAGTAATTCATTTACAGGCATGTCTCTGGGTGGTGTAGTGGTTAGCACTGACGACTTGCACCTCCAGGGCAAGGGTTCGATTCCCAGCCCCTGTGTGCTTGGAGTTTGCATTTTCTCCCCGTGCTTGGTGGGTTTCCTCCGGGTACTCCGGTTTCCTCCCACAGTCCAAAGACCTGCAGCTTCGGCTAACTGGGGTTCCCATATTGCCTGCAGTGTGCGAATTAATGTGCGATGGATTGGCCGCTTGTCCAGGGTGTACCCGACTTCTGGGATAGGCTCCAGTCGCCCCCCATGTTCCTGTGGACTAAGCGGTATAGACGAGTGGGTGAGCCTCTGGGGTTTCCATCCTCTAAACCACCTGGTTGTAACCAGCTCATAATCCCTGCACTCACTCTACACCATGCATGGTAACCACGGGGTTTCAGAATGAGCTTCAAAACCTCCACTTCCTCAGAGGCTGGGGGTCTGCAGGAGTGACAGGAAAGATAGAACTTTAAATCCCAGTCATCAGTGTGGAGGAGCCTGGACTCTGATCAGAGTGTCAGAAGAAATCATGAATAAACATCACTCACGTGCTGCTCACCAGGCACTAGGGAGAGGAACCCATGAGGAACTGCCTGGCACAAGGGTCAAAGAGAGGGTTCAAAAAAGAGCACTTTGTGTGTGTGTGTGTGTGTGTGTGTGTGTGTGTGTGTGTGTATCCGTATCCACTGGGCATCAGCGCACTCTTTAGACGAGCAAACAGAAACATTTCGACCAGCTCTTGTTCTTCGCATCGCCCACAGGCAGCCTGAGGAAAAGCCATTGATCATGGAGTTCATAAAAAACGGACCTGTTAAACCTCTGAACACTAAAGAGGAATCTGAAGTGCTGACTTTTTTGCACAGAGAGAAAGAGAGAGCGAGAGCAAGAGATTTGCTCTAAATTTCCACGTTCTGATCTCTCTGACCCATTTGTTCTCCTTCGTCTGGCGGTCGTTCAGGTTCAGATTCCTCGCGGCCAGTAAGAGGCAAATCGACTGCAGACGAGACGATGGGTCACGACAACAGGCACTTGAGATCACTTTAAGCTGTACGCACTTGCTATTTCAGGTGAAAGAGAAAAAGGATAGGATGCAATTCGAGGCAGTATAGGTTCGTCTTTTCTTCATCCCTGTTGAAACATCTGGCTATAAAACACATACGAAGTATTCGGTATTGTTCTTAAAGCCAGTTTTTTTTTTTCCACCTGGTGATTCCTAGCACTTTATAACTCACACGTCACACCATCAAGGTTGGCGTATGCTTCCTCCGTGACATGATGCTACTCTGTTTTTAACTCGTTGCCTGGAGGAAAAGCTCAATCTGCCCTCTTCCACATACTGTAAATGAGTTCACGAATACAAGGGTTGCTCTACACTGCCCTCTACAGGAAGGCATCCCACCCACCGAGCACAGCCAAAGGAGTCCATAAGAAGAAGAAATAATGCTTCTGATCATGACATGACTATGATCTCAACATCTCTTTCCTAACCAACCCAAAGACGCAGTGAGGAGCTCCACATTTCTTAAACAATCATGTCAGAAGACATATCCTGTGGTCCTGGCAAAGATGCAATGAAATATTATAGTGTGCTTTTTTATTTTTGTCTATTAAGCACATACAGTACGTACCTTTTTTTTTTTTTTGGAAAAATCTTTGGCTAAAAGGGTTAATTTCTCTTGTGTATGGAGACTTTGGGGCTAAACTAAATTAGAAATATATTTATAGTTTCCCTTATCTCACTACCAGACACACTACAGTGTGAATACTGCAACAATATAAAAGAACGGACTTTCCATAAAGTGTTGAAAAATAGCTTAGTGAATTTTATTTACTTTTCAGTTAATTCCATCGTCATCATTCTCTCACATTATCACTCTCTGCCCACACACACATTCTAATTATTAACAGGTGAAAGATATATATAAAAAAATAACTTAAATGAGTTTATTTCATATTAATCAGTGTTCCGTATTAGGCTTCATGGCTTGTAATGGAATGCGAGCTGTTTGTTCTTAAAGCTGGGCTGGACTCTGCGGGGACGTGTTGATGGTCATGGTGGACGTTCAGTGTTCTGGTAAGAGGTTAGCAGGAGGAGATCAGCTGAAGCCATGAAACAAGCCGTCAGGAAGCTGCAAAAGACAGAGAGAGGAAATAATGAGAGATTATGTTTTAAGGTTTTAAGATTATGTGCTTTATAAACAACCAGGTCTTTGAAATGTCTGTTGATTTTACAGCTGAAATACAACATGCATCTTTCTTTTTCACCTCTGAACGTCCCTTTTGGAAGGTGTGTTTTTCCTAGCCGATCAGAGCGCTGGGACTGGAAACGTTCATGTTTAGGACCTCATCAAGTGTTAATTCACAAGACATCCTCAATATTTATCGAAATAAATAAACTAAGACGCAACTAAGATTTTAAGAACAAAGTTAACTGCTAGCGGCTAGCTTCTAACTGCTAATGGTTAACCCAGCCCTTGTTATAAGCTAAACCTTGGTTGGTTGCCACTCACTAACTCAGTGCTTCT
Source organism: Clarias macrocephalus (assembly GCA_011419295.1). Classification (NCBI taxonomy): domain Eukaryota; kingdom Metazoa; phylum Chordata; class Actinopteri; order Siluriformes; family Clariidae; genus Clarias; species Clarias macrocephalus. The sequence continues at coordinate 28,096 of JAAGKR010004265.1, read as the reverse complement.
CAACGCCTCATTTTTGTGCGTTCTCAGGTTCCAGAGTATCTGACTGAACTAATTTAATTATTAGCAGTTTCTTAATTGTACTGAGTTTGGTGGAGCAGGGAAAACACTTTCTAGCCACCTTCTTCTTCCTTGTTGTTTAATGGCAGTTGGCTGAATGTCTCATTTTCCTTCACATTCCCAGCCTCTTAAAGTTGATTTTCTAATCAAAATGCTTGACGTCAAAACCAGAGGACGATGAGGGAGAATGAGACCTATAATCTTAAAAAATAATTGCAACTTTTTTTTGGTTTGTTTGTTTACACACACTGAAGACCTATATCTGATTGCCTAAACATGACTAAAAAGCGAATTTTAAATAACAGGTTCCCTTTTGAAGGCGGCATAGTGGCTTAGTGGTTAGCACTGTCGTTTTGCACCTCCAGGGTCTGGGTTCGATTGCTGCCTCTGGGACTGTGTGCATGGTGAGTTTCCTCCCACAGTCCACAGACATGCAGATAATTCGGCTAATTGGTTATCCCAAATTGCCCAAAGTGTGTGAATGAGCAGGTGCATGTGTTTGCCCTGCGATGGATTGGCACCCCATCAAGAGTTTAACCCTAAGTCTTTGGGGATAGGCTTCAGCCCCCACCCCGTGACCCGGTATACTGTACAGGATAAAGCGGTATAGACGATGAGTGAGTGAGTGAGGTTCCCTTTAAACGTGATTCTGAAATAAGGCAGACGAATGAGTCACATGTGTAACACTAAAGAAACAGGACTCAATCGACTTGTAGTTTTAGATATTATAGTCTGTAAATGGTGGATAAGAGAGGAGCATGCACTTGTATTACACTAAAGTGTCCAGTATGAATACTAATGTCCAATGTAGCTACACATGTGTGTATGCAAAGTAATAAAATATTTTAATGTTTCTTTTTTTAAAGCCATTAGTGAGCTGGGCATCTGATCGTACACCGTGACTAGTCGGTTGCAACTCCCTAAAACTCCCCCCCGAGTCGACTGAAACAGTACGATGTAACCGCGCCGGAGAAACTGTCACGAGTGTGTCATCAGACCTGAGCAGCAATTACAAAAGGTCTGTTCTGAACAAGAACGCTGTGAGCTGTTGACATACTTTCATTACGAAACCTGTAAGCGGTGTGCGAGCTATACGAGTTTACCTGTCATCTGTTCTGCAACTGAGCCACGGGGTCTGGTCCTTCCATAACACCCGGATTCCAGCAGACTGCAATTACACACAGGTTTAATTAGATTTACAATTTTACTGTTTATGTTCGAGACTATGACAATATACACTACTAGTCAAAAGTTTGAACACACCAAATAAATATAACTAGATTTTTATTTCTTTCGACATTGTAAAACAAGGCTGAAGGCATCCAAAATACGCAATAAAATAAAAACTTGTCTAATTTCAGATGCTGTTAATTGGTGATTTACTGTATATATAAAAAAAACTAAACATTGAATTAGGAGGCGTCCACAAACTTTTAAAAAATGTATAAACTCAATGAAAGTAACCAATTCTGTTGTAACATTAAATGACAGTTCATTAAATCTGACCAAAAGCATTGTCAAGCTGTTTGATCTGCTACACCAGCAGCTCTGACCGTGATCTCAGATTAAAGGTTTATATTAACGTGCTTGCTCTAATGTGCAAACATTTCCAGAGCGATGCATCACATGTCCAATAATGAGTTTATTCTGTTTTATTTTTCCTTTTAACAAAAGATAAATATAGCACTTACTATTTTAACGCAAGTCAAAAAGCAAGAGTATGACATTTAGGTTTTACTAGAAGTCTTGTTTAATCGACTGAAAATTCTGAGTGAAACTGGGTGTTTTCTGGTTTAACAGCTTGAACCGAAATAAATCTAAAATGGCTGTCAAGGAGGTCCTGGGTTAGAGTTCAGCATTGTTCTTTTTATCAGGGTGAGCTAAAATGATCCAGGTATTTTAAAACATTTGGCTGCACTGTCTTATCAGCACTTTCCACTCAGGGTTACTGTCTCCCCAGTCTATGTTGCGCAGGTGTGAATGAGTTACATTTGTAACTGTGGTGCGAGTAGAAATTGCATGATTTGCATGAAAAGAGGAGCACGCAGTGATTTTTTTACCTGGTGCTGAAACAACTCAAACATAAGTGTCTGGATATCTGCAAACAAATTTTGGTTTGATACTCTAAGGTGAACATTTCTTGAAGAGAATCATCACTTGTGACAAGACTCGTATTAATCACTATGATCCTGAGAGTAAAGGGAATGGAATTAAGTTAAGAAGTTAAACATCGGCTGGAACATTCATCAAGCTTACATTTTTCTGGGCTCCTCAAGGGCCAGTACTGGAACATTATCAGGAAAAAGGTTCAACAATCAACAGTGCGTGTTACAGTGAGACGCTTATCGAAGAGCAGAAGCTTCAACCTCAGATTAAATGCAGAGGCCTAGATACTTTATCCAAGAGTATCATGATCTTCCATGACAACACACGTCTGCCCACACTGTGTTAAAGCATCCTCCGGATAGTCCTGATCTTGCTCCATTAAGCTTTAACCTGTTCGGTCCATGAAAGCAGGATGAAGATTCACTTCTGATAAAGCGAACACATCCGTGGCTTGCAGCTCAACATAAAAGATTTTTTTTCTTAATGAGGGAATATGAAAGCTTGTTGGCAAAGGGACAAAGTGTATTGAAATGCATGGAGATTGTGTTGAAAAATAATAAATGCACTTGTCTTTTCCAAAAGTGAATTAATTAAGAGTGCTAATGTTTTTTGACACACCCTGTCGTTTTGATCAGTGGATGTACCTTAATAAATGTTTCAAAAGGTGGCTGATGAAGTCATACAGGCAGTATATGTGATTTTCACACACTTCCGCTAGGGGAGCAACACTTGTCTCGTTCTTGTTTTACGGCAGTTGGTATTCAATAAGTTCTAAAATCCGCTAGGGGCGCTATACTAATTTATGTATTGATATAAAAAATGAAATAAAATCATTGTTACAGGAAAATAATCAACCTCAAACTGGAAAAAGTGATTCCCTTATGCGACAGGCCACTTCACATCACAATGTCTTTGAAATGTTGTATATAAAAACAGCCTGCAGTGTTTTATTGCTTTTACAGCTTAGAAAAGTTAACACAGCTTAACTCACAGGGAAATGAATAGGATTAGAAGGTTTTTAAGTGTTTTAGAGCTTGGTGAAAATTCAGAAATAAAAACAAACATAATAAACAGTACATGTTTATCTAATATTCTTAATATTACTTAAGGGAGCTGTTTGGCTTGATATCCGAGCTAATCCAAGTTTTTTTTTACACAACTATTGACTTAATTACCCAACGAATTATCATGTAATGTCAAAGAAACCACTTCCTAACTATATTACGTCATATTTTAATCAATTAAACATATCATACAGATAAAGTAACGCTAAACTTGCGTCGGTTGTTTGAATTCATGTGTACGTGACACAATCCACGCAGCTCCCTCACACATTAGCATGTAGCTTGTTTAGCTGTGTAACATTATCCGTAACAGTGGTTATCCGTCTCATCTTACCGTTTATGGAACAACAAAATAGATGAAGAGGAAAAAGACAATGTCGAACATCAGAAAAACCCAAAAGTCGAACCAGTAAGAATGTTTAGGTAAAGGAGCCACCGCCTTCTTGTCTTCCACAGTCCCCATTTTGTTAGCTCTACTTCCTGCTTCCGCCACTGACCGGAAATGACGATTTAGGGGGCGTTTTTTTCGTATTGCATAACCAAGGAAAAAGTGATGTTTAAAAAAAAAAAAGTATGTATGTAATGTATAATCTGATTGCAAAATTGCCTATTGCTATTTATTATTATTATTATTATTATTATTATTATTATTATTATTATTAGTGGGCCTCATTTGCCTTAATGTACATTAAGCAATTGAGATGAAATGTATGTAAGAATTAAATAAATACAATAAATACATAAGTAAATAAATGTAAGTTCATTTAAGGTTAGGTGGAACGGTGGCGTAGTAGTTTTCACTGTGCATCTGCACCTCCAGGGTCGAGGGTTCGATACTCGCCTCGTGCTTAGTGGGTTTTCTTTGGGTACCCCTGTTTCCTCCCTCAGTCCAAAGACATGCAGATTAGGATTGCTCAGTGGGTACAGTAGTAGTGCACTATGGTATTTTGGTCAATAACTTGGTACTTTTTGGATATCATAGTGGCTACCAAAGTATAGCAGGTATCTAACATCTATCTTATATTAAATATGTTAGTACATACTGTACTACTAGTATGGTATAGTATAGGAAGTACCATATTACTGTATGGAATATTAAGAGTTTCAACATACACTATGGTAGTTCATTAATGGTAAATAGGCACAGTGGTGTCATACAATATAAATATTACAATTATGGTACACAAACATGTATAATTTGGAGGGTACCATACTATAGAAATATCACCATTATGGTATATAAATATGGGTTCATGGTGGAACCCGTAGTGTGTGTGTGTGTGTGTGTGTGTGTGTGTGTGTGTGTGTGTGTGTGTGTGTGTGTGTGTGTGTGCCCTACATTGGATTGGCACCCTGTCCACCATGTACCCCGCCTTGTGCCCTAAGTATCCTGGGATACGCTCCAGGCCTCCTGTATACAGGATAAATCGGTATAGACGATGAATGAATAGAAGATGAATAATAATAATATATCAATAATATTTTTATTTTTGCATTTTGGTCTGTCCACGTCCCATCCAGAAAACCGGGTGCCGGATCCTCACCACCCTGGAAATATATACGTCATTCCTGTGGCAGATACTTAAAGGGGTGGACGCCTGATTGTCATTCATCGTTCAACACTACGGGCAATTTGAGAACGCCAATTAGCCTAATCTGACTGTCTTTGGACTGTGGGAGGAAAACCAGAGTACCCAGAGGAAAACCAGCAGGTGGGAATCGAAACTGGACTCTGGAGAGTCTGGGTGACCTACAATTGGTGGTATTGGCAATTGGTGTAACCTACTAGACTCCAACCGCTGTTAAACAACAACAACAACAACAAATAATAATAATAATAATAATAATAATAATAATAATAATGGTCTATAATAATCACCCTGTCTGTTTCTTATTTATTTTTAAAATATTCTACACAATACCTGTGCTACAAACATATACAAATAAATAGTTTATTGGTGATTCTATTTATTTATCTACGTACTGTATTTCCGCAACTTATCCAGAATACTAAGATAGAATTGCACACAATAAGAAAAAGAGCTTCTGCTCACTCTGTGTTCTGTGTTTAAAAAATACTTAGATCTGGAAAGATGTCTCTAAATATAACAAACAGAGCACAACCTTATTGATTTATAAAATAAATAAATAAATAAATAAATAAATAAATAAATAAATACCAAATGTAGGTCTTCCACTTGACGATTTTTTATCACTTGATATACACACTTGATGTGTGATGGGTATTGTATAAACTACACAGTTTAATCATGATATTATATTTAATAATGACCTTGTATCAATCATATGGGAAATGTGGACAAGTGACCATCACACTCATATGTGTTTTTTTTTCTAAACTGTTACCCCAAACTCTTTAGCACACAGTTGTATAGAATGCCTTCCTATGCTGCAGCGTTCACATTTCCAGTTCAGTAAGAAAAAAAAAAACTTGTTTATTTAATCATGTCTTCATGATGGAATGACCCCAATGAACATGAAGATTTGAATAAAAACAAACTGGGACTAAATCTGGAGCAGAATGTGTGATGGTGCACAATCTAGTGGCCATGTTTCTCATTATAGGACATTTGGAAGTTTCTAATTAGTTACACAATAAATAATATATAGTAGTTCCTTAGTAATACACTTTGCGGTGAAGAATAACTAAAAGTTTAGGAAATTAATGTTTTTTTTTTTTCTCCAATATAACAAATCAGACAAAATGCTGGTACTAAAGCAGGACATCTCTATAAACCCTGAGAACTTGATAAGCAGCAAACCACAAGATTAGACTAATTCAGGCTTTTAAGCAGCAAATAAATTACTTTACAATTTAAACCGACGTCCTGGGAGCTAAACTGAGGCGAGACATCGGAACTATTGAAGCCACTAAAACTTCTGTCTTTGAGACAGCAGGTAATGTCTCTCAGCAGGTCAGGAAGACTATAAACACCTCCCTGATGGAAACGAAACTTTATAGACCCATAAAGGTCCTTCAGGCTGTAATTAAGTGAAGTATTTTATTCGTTCAACTTCGGACAGAGCATGAACTGGGATTCGGTTTCCGTGAAGTCCCGAGATTTGAACTCTGTGAATCAGTGTAACTCTTCTACTCGCTTGGAGCTAGGCACAACGTCGTGATGTCAATCGAGCTGCGATTCGTCACCCAGTGCCATGACGGCGGCACCGATTATGATTAATCATGCGAAATCAAACAAGATTATATACAGAAGTCGGAAAGGGGAAACTAAACTGGACCTCAAACAAACTGTGTCTCAGTCTGAAGTGTTGTGTTTCAAATAGTCGAGTGTGTGTCCTGCAGAGACCGGGAGTGTGAATAATTAATGCACACGACGCTTCATTAGTTTTATAGCCAAAGGTGAAGTTTCAGCTTTTTGGGCTGAAAAATAGTTTGTTGGTACTCTGAGCTCATCAGCATCCTCTCTCTCTCTCTCTCTCTCTCTCTCTCTCTGTGTCTCTCTCTCTGTCTCTCTCTCCAGGTTTTTCATTGACTTGTGCATTATTCAAGAGCTAGAATGAAAATGTGTTTAAAATGTTTGCTATCTTGGCTGCCTGGAGCTTGCAAAATTCAGTGCTAAAATGCGTTTTTGTAATGATATTTCCCGAAATAGAGATGACCATGGTCTCACACTTACAAATGTAGAACAACTCAACTAGTGCAGGAGGACACAACATTCTTATGACTCAATTAAGAAACAGAGAAATCCAGCTTCTTATGAATTCCTAAACATTTCATGTGAAAAAAAAAAAAAACCTATGTTTAAAATAATTTTGCATCAACTTGTAAGAAAATTTTACTAAGGTATGCACTATAGTGTATTATGGCTACCTATCATAAGTACCATAATATACAGTACCATAGTATTACTATGGTATGTCAGACATTGCCATAATGCTTTATCGAGTACCAGAGTAGGTACTCAGTGGGTACAGTAGTAGTGCACTATGGTATTTTGGTCAATAACTTGGTACTTTTTGGATATCATAGTGGCTACCAAAGTATAGCAGGTATCTAACATCTATCTTATATTAAATATGTTAGTACATACTGTACTACTAGTATGGTATAGTATAGGAAGTACCATATTACTGTATGGAATATTAAGAGTTTCAACATACACTATGGTAGTTCATTAATGGTAAATAGACACAGTGGTGTCATACAATATAAATATTACAATTATGGTACACAAACATGTATAATTTGGAGGGTACCATACTATAGAAATATCACCATTATGGTATATAAATATGGGTTCATGGTGGAACCATGTACTGTACAATAGTACATGTACCATGGTACTGGAATATTACCATGGTAGAACCCTGTCCCATTATGTGGTAGATGTACTGTACTATATCAGAAATTAAGTACTATAGAATTGTTAAAGTACCATGTAAACCGTCTTATAGATAAGTAGCTATAGTACTAAATTCACAAAAAAAGCATCTGGTAGCTAGCTAACTCTTCTATCTTTTTAAAAGCCATCGTAAATTCTTAATTTAAAAAAAAAAAGACATTGTAAATTTTTGGAATCGAGTGCTGGATGAATAAATATTTGCTGATCTTACTAAGTACTGAATAACATTCCTTGATAACCTTACTTTTAATCAAGATCCATGATACCTAGCTGAGGTAAGTTTGTGGGGGTGGGGGATGGGGCTTGAGATCAGTTCTTTCCCATTCTGAAGCCAGCATAAAGACAGCCATCTTCAATATTTTAAAGAAACATCCATCACATTTCTTCCTCCCATTGTGCAATTCTAATACTTTAGCTCATTTAGAATAGAAATGATTTAATGTAGCTATTAGGAACATTCCTTGTATTCCTTTTCTTTATTTTATCATGCTAATATCTGAAATGGTGCCGAAATGGTAGGCTATAACGTGCGATAAAAAACAACAAAACAAAAAAAACAACAACAAAACAACACTTCTGACCTGTGTGAATAGAAATTGAATTCTCTTCTTCATTTCCTTCAGCACTCAACACAGACCCCGCCACACACGCGACTCTCTAAAAAACAAAACCACCTCTGACCAGGCGGGCATCCGGTGTAAAACCTGCTGTTGTACAGATGGATTGTCTCTTAATTATTTTGAGCAGTATATTTACCTACCTACCTTTTAAGTGAACACTTGTTACAGACACTTGTTGCAATGGAACACTTGTTACACGTGTTGCAATTTATGTCACATATGTCAATATCAATATATCAAATGTGTTCATACATGTATATAGAAGGAGATCTAATATATATATATACAAAAATTTTCAAACTATATTATATAGGTATTTCAGAAAGACGTGCGTGTGTGGCGGGGTGATTGACGCGTACATGTCCACTCTCTGTAGCCATTCTCAGGTAGTTCATCTCCTCTCCTCTGTGTTGAGTGCTGAAGGAAATGAAGAACAGAATCCAATTTCCATTCACACTGGTCAATAGTGGTACATTTAAATTCTTATCGCACATCATAGCCTAATACTTTGGCACCGTTTCAATATTAGCATATAAAAAAAAAAAAAAAAAAAAAGGAATACAAAGTATGTTTCTAATAGCTACAGTACATTAAATCATATCTACCATAAATTAGGTACAGTATTAGGACCGCTTTTGTTGTGTTCAGTAAAAAGAATGTCATGGATGGTTCCCTAATATATTGAAGATGGTGGTCTTTATGCTGCCTTCAGATTGGGAAATAGCTGATCTCAATTCTCTCACAAAAAGTGTAACTTACTGTACCTCCACCCTGATTAGAAGTACGGATATGTCAAGTAACGTCGTTCCATACCTTGTAAGATCAGCAGATATTTATTTATCCAGTGCTCACTTCCAAAAATATACAATGGCTTTTAATAAGATAGAAAAGTTAGCTAGCTACCTTTTTTGAATTTACAGTAGTTCTCTAGATACTTACCCGTAAGTCGTTTTACCATTTTATTTCAACAATTCTATGGTGCTTATTTGCTGATATAGTACACACAGTATACCACACTATGGGACATGCTTCCACCATGATACATACTTTGGTACTACCATGAAGCCATGTTTATGTACCATAATGGTGATATTTATATAGTATTAACCTTATATAGTAATAACCTAAGATTAATATACAATACTTTGATGTGTATTAACAGACCAAAGATCTGTACTATACCATACCAGTAGTACGTACTAACATATTTAATACAGTACCATATTAGATACCTACTGAACTTTGGTAGCCAATGTGGTACCCAGTAAGTACAATGGTATTCATCAAAGTATTGTGTTACGCAGCATAGTACTACCACGGTACCTGATGAAGTACCACAGTCCCTACCCTGGTACTCTATAAAGTCCTATAGTGCCTACCATTGGAATGTTTAGAAAAGTGCACTATATTACATACAACAGTAAAATACAAACTGATATGTACTCAATGTTATAGATTTCTACTTTTTCTTCATATTATTAATAAATATAACTGCTATTTCTGCTTATTTTTCCTTTATGATGTTACTTCCTCAAGTAATCTCCAAAGTGATCTCCAAGCGCATTCTTTTTTTTTTTCAACCACATCTCTTCTGCAAAGTTAATGGTTCAGGACGATCAGTACATGATGATGATTATTATTATTTCAAATGGCAGCTCGACGGCACAGTGGCTTAGTGGTTAGAACTGTCGCCCTAAACCTCCAGGTTCCAGGTTCGATTCTCGCCTCGGGGTCTGTGTGCTTGATGGGGTTCCTCCAGGTATTCCGGTTTCTGCTCCTGCAGTCCAAAGACATGCAGATTAGGCTAATTGGCGTCCCCAATTTGCCCATAGTGTGTGAATGTGTGTGTATATGTGTGTGTACCCTGGGAAGGATTGGCACCCTGTCCAGGGGTGTATCCTGCCTCATGCCCTAAATCTCCTGGGATAGGCTCCAGGCCTGTGCAACCTTGTATACAGAATACAGCGCTATAAATGATGATGAATTGCAGCTCTCTCTGCTAATGCTAATGTCACCTAAACCTACCAAAAAGCATTTGTACTGGTGTATGATAACATGCTAATCTATGAACAGACACTATTTAGATGCCTTTTTGATCCTCATTTATCATTCTTTATCCACTTTTTTTTTCTGATGAGTAATTATGTATATCAGAAATCTGTAGTTATTTAGAAAACAAAAACAATTTTACTTTTATTTTTGCTGTAGGGTTATGCCTCTAAAAGACAGCGACGAGAGAACACATGCAGAGCAAACCGCACACAGAGAGGCTACAAAACAATGGCATCTACAGATGGCTAAGCACCTCTTAAATTCAGCACCGCGCCAAAGTCGGGGTGCGTTCTGAAGCCGGCTGGTGTGAAATGTCAGCCCATTTACGCAGAGGCATAAATTCACGAGTCAGCGGCTCACTCTGCCCTTAGGGGCCGTTCAAAACGTGTGCTACACAACAAATGTTTGTCGCAGCAGCAATACAAGCATGAATTTTTAACACAGACGTGACAGACTTGGTAAATCTGCATTATGGGCTTTGATTTCTGCAAAACATTACCTCGCCATAAGACTGAAAAAAGCAGAGAAATGCGGGATATATTAATGTTGTAAAGACGTTGTCACTTCACGCGCTGAGGAAAAAGCAACATATATTTTCTTTTTGAAAGCCGTGATTTGTCACATCATACTAACGCAAAGAATGTCGTTCTCAAAGCCACTAACACTGCAACATCCCTCCTCCCTCACTACTGACTCTTTTCTCCTTTTCTTCAAAGGATTCTGTAGCCATTATTTCTACTTGTAAGCTCAAAATAAGACCAAAACTCTACATTGGGTTATCTTGCTAAAGTAGAAAACACTATTTGAGGTTTGTTTGGCTTTAGCTTAAGTGCTTCTCACTGGATCTTTGGTGGATTAAATGAATTTATATCAAACTAAGACAAATAATGTCATTGTTCCATCCAGAGGAAACTCTAATCACCATGGCAAATGGGACTTTATTGCTGGTCTATGTACAATATCTCTCCATCCATCCAGGAACGGACTGTGGAGGCCAATCGCGACAATTGCATTTATTCCCATTTTTATGACCGTGGTAGGACCTCTGGTCAACATTCCCACACTCCCCTGTATTTAATTTGGGAACGCCAATTAGCCTAATCAGTTCTTTGGACTGTGGGAGAAATATGGGACAGAAACCCACCAAGCACACTGAGAACTTGCAAACTCCATGCACACGGATCCTGATGCGGGAATTAAACCCGCACCCTGGAGGTACAAGGTGACGGCGCTAACTGTAAACCTGAATGGAGCCAACTTAATCATGTGACAAGTAAATATTGAACTTAATTTATTGAATTTATTATTATTAAGTTTTGGAGTAAGAATGAAGAACTTCATTTATGACAAACTACCCTTAGGTTAAATTGGCTAATCATGTGTACATAGCAAACTAGGTCACGTTAGGGTTAGAAGATCACAGCTTGAGCTATAAGAAACTGCCTTAAAGATATATATTTACTTATGATGTGTATACTTACCTGAATGAGAAACGTAACCACAGTTGGTTAACTAGCTAACTAACTATAGTAAATCTACATGCTTGGGGATTACAGCTTAAGTGGTGACAAACTGCCCTTGAGTTACATTTACTGATAATGTGTACATAGCTGAGTGAGTAATTAATATAAATAATAAAAAGTAACCCTAACTGGTTACTTGCTAGCTAGTTAAGTGCTTTTAGGTTATGTGCTACAGTAGGATTTAAGTGAGGATTTTTGGTCATGTTAGATTTAGTAACAATCAGATTTTAAATGATGATGTGTACTTAGCTTAATGAGTAAAGTGTGAGGTATTACCAGTTAGCTAAATAAGATTAATCTTTGTGCTAGTATATTACATATCTAGTGCCCTCAAGTTACAATTACTGATTTAACCACAGTGGGTAATTGGCTAGCTAGCTACTGTAACTACCTTGAATGTACATGCTAGGAGATCGTTCGTAAGGTATATTTACAGATGATTAGCTAACTGCATCAAATAACCACACTGGATAAGCTAACAAGCTAGCTAGCTAGCTAACAAGATGCTCTTAAGTTACATTTACTTATGATGTAACTTTTACTCAGCTGGGTGAAGAAAGTAACTGTAGTAGATTGGCAAGCCTTTACATAACTTATGTTGAAGTTAAACTAAATAAAACAAGCACCATGTGTTATTGCTGGCTAGTGCCTTCAGAAAGATGTTTTCGAACATTTAGACATATTAGACAATTAACAAATTGCCCTTAGAGTGCTAGCTAGCTAATTTTAACTTATGGGCTAGGAGATTCTAGCTATAAAAATGACAATCTACCCTTAAGACAGCTAATTAAGTATGGTCGCCACAGTGGGTTTGTGTTAGCTAACTTGGCTTCATCCGAGGAAAGTCTGAACAAAAGCGTGAAAGACTGAATGTGGTCAGAATATAAGTGTATAGAAACACTCTAGGTCAATCATTCCCTTATCTGTACAGGCCATGGCAGGGCCTCCAGCCTATCCCAGACAACTTAGGGTACAAGACGGGGTACAATTCATCATAGGCACAAGCACAAACACACACACACACACACACACACACACACACACACACACACACACACACACACACACACACACACACACACACAAGAAGCAATTTGGAAAGAGCTAATCAGCCTACAGCACATGTCTTTGGGGACTGTGGGAAGAAACCCACCAAGCATGGACAGGACTCCACGCACAGAGTGAAGGCAAGTTTCAAACCCCCAAACCCTGGAGATGTGAGGCGACAGAGCAAACCACAAAGCTACCATGCTGCCAATCTACTGAGATACAGTACATATTTCCTTAAAATAAGATTTATGTGCTTTCTACCTCCATCCATCATCACTATGTCAGCTCGGTGCAATAAGTGATAAGTTACTAGCTGATGCTTCCTTGATAATTGATTCGGATTAATAACCATTTCATTTACTAAATGGAATGCAACCACGAATACAAATATTGTAAGACTTGCTTAACCATTAAACATGCTAAAGAGCAGCATTTAAAACGTACCCCATAAGGACAGTAGTGTGCAACACCGTGACAGCTACATGCCAGTCTACTCCTCCTGGCGGCCATTTTGTTCAACCACCCTGAAACGGCCGGTCACAGCACACGCTTCTGCAATAATAACATGTTTGATCGTGCACACAGCCATACTGATTACTTTGACCTCTCGGTTCTTGTAGTAATGATGTCAGTCATGAAGCTTCACAGAGCTCAGTGAAGAATCAGATCTCAAAAAGATGATGTCCATGATTCAACTTTCAGTGCAGTTATAACTGGAAAGACTAATAATAAATAAATAAATAAATAAAGGAAATTGCATTTATATTTTAATAATGTGGTGTATTATAAGATGTCAATCAACATAGGAAAATTTAAATAACATAATTATCATGCCCTACTTGTAGGATTTGCAGAATTCTTATAAAAACTTATATATATATATATATAAGATACTGTATGTATATATATGAACAAATGAAGAAAAATGCATTTAAAAATTGTATTTATAGCATTCAAATAAAAAATGACAACTTGGTTGTCTATTATAAAAGTAGTAAAGTCAGAAGAAGAAAAATGTCATTCACCTGTCCAAGTCTAAAAAAAACGGCTTAACTTGCACTTACCTAACCAGTAATGTTCAAATTACTGACTTCCATCAAAGCAAAGAAAACAACTGAAGATATGTTTAAATGAATAGAATTGGCTTAAGAACTGTCCAACACATTGTTGAAACCTGGAAGGATATTTTCTGGAATTTTGAGCCGTCTGCTTTATGGAAAAGTTAGTGACAGAAGAAAGGCTTTAATTTTCTAGTACGTATAAAGGTTGGACTTTGGAGCAATTGAAAAAAGTCATGTGGTCTGATGAGTCCAGAATGAGTCTATTCCAGAGCGAAACCATCATGCATAGTGTCCACTGTACAAGCCTCTGGAGACAGTTGGTCGGGTCTAGACTCAGCAACATTATGTAGCGATAAAATGAAGTCAGCTGACGAACCAACGTACTGAATGACCGCGTTCTCACATTGATGGAGTTTTTCTTGCCTGTTGGCATGTGAATAGTCCAGTCATACATACTGTAATCCAGACATACGTCTTCAGAAAGCTTCACCATCTCTACATTTAAGCCTATTTATTGGTTAAATAACATGTTATTTATAGCTGTCCCTGACCGGTCATGTTAGAGAGCGCAACAATATAAGCGCACTTAATGTATTGTATGTTCGATATATAGTATAGCAAGGCCATACTACAAGTGATTCACATTTTATTATGCTTCATGCATCCAGAGGGTTTGGTTACTTAGCATATAGATTTGCTCTACTTTTGCTCTCTCTCTTTCTTCCCATACAGACAGTATGATGGAGAAGCAAAGGGGTATTAAAGGAAGAAAAAAAAAAAAGAGTATTAACCAATAATCTTGGATCCTGGGACTCCATCAATACCTTCATCCTTTAATAAATCTCTATGACAATGCAGGCAAGATGAATGATGCTCAATAGAGTGCACGCACACACACACACACACACACACACACACACACACACACACACATATATATATACATGCAGGGCAGCGAGACGTGGAAACAGCTGAAGCGAGTGAAGCTCCAGGTTTATCTAAAAGTGGTACGTGTGGAACAGAGGAGTTGCTTCCTCGCATGTGCAGCGCGAACAGACATGAAATGTGATGTGTGTGAGAGACGGAAGACAGATAAGGAGTAGAAGTGAGACAGGATAATGAAAAAATGTCATTATACCGTGATGTAAATGATTCCCGAAGATTCTGCAAGACAGGTGGACGAATACCTGTATGCATTCTCTCTCACACACACACACACACACACACACACACACACACACACACACACACACTTACAGGATAAAGAATGACATAGAAAATAAAAGAAAGCAAGAAAGAAAGTTTATGCGTGCACCAACATTGCTGTGTGTGTGTGTGTGTGTGTGTGTGTGTGTGTGTGTGTGTGTGTGTGTGTGTGTGTGTGGACGAACTTAGCCACAGCCAAAACCACATACTTCCACACAACACCTGTAGCAGCATACTGTTATGACACACTAATTAGTGTGGTAGTGTGTGGTTTGGAACCGAGCCCACATCCTTGACAGGCTGCACCACAAAAACCGGAGGCAAATCAGTTCTGTCTTCTCGTAGGAAGTGTTTTAATGTAAATAGTTACTCATTTCATGCTAGTCAATTAAACAACCGGAGTAATAACACCACAGAAGTGCGGATGTATGTGTTTCATGTGTGTTTTAAGTGCTCATATATCATCTGTTCATAAGGAGTTTGCTGATTGATGTGGACATTTATTACCCAGAAGACATTTACCATGGGATAGGTACCATGGTAGGCTGATGGTTCCTGTACTATGGTATACACAGTGGTAGCATGGTATGTATTTGCTGATATACAGAAGTACATGTACTATGGATAAGGATAACTGGCGTTCCCAAATTGCCCGTAGTGTGTGAATCTCAATCGGGCGTCGAGCTGGAAACCCAACCCCTTAAAAGCCCCGTGAACCCACAGAAAAGACTAGTGTTCATAATCTCCAGGGTGGATTATATCTGTCGCCTGATATTCCGGTTGCGGTGTGGATGGACCAAAATACCAAAAATACAAGCCCATAGATGCCATCTTGTTTCACGGACTATACTTCCCACGATGCATGACGAGATATGAAAGATCTATGAGTCACTTGGCCAAGAATTGTTGATATTTAACAACGTCGTCGTGTCGGCGATGGCAAACAATTGGCCTTTTAGGACTTTTATGGTGCGGATTATTGAGATTTAGCTACACTCGTGTCAAAGGCAAATGTCAGCACCTCTCTTTCTCTCAGTCTTTTGCCGGAGGGCGCAGTTATTATCTCTCGCTGCTCTCGTTCGTGTGTGCCATCACCTGCCAGAAGAGGTGCTGAGGAAAGTGAAATGAACTCCTTCTGTCACTGGCCCCTGGCGGAGTTGGCAGACAGTATAGTGCCCCGCTGCCAAGTAGCCACTCATCCAGCTTTTCCTTTCTTATTCTTTTGTTCAAACTCTGCATCAAAGTAGTAGAATTGGCAAGACGGTAGCCATGTTCGGAAACGGTTTTGCTTTCAAACGCTCAAAGCAATTATGGGAGCATGGCGGCTTAGTGGTTGGCACTGTCGCCTGGCACCTCCAGGGTCAGGGTTCAGTTCCTGCCCTGGGTCTGTGTGCATGGAGTTTGCATGTTCTCCCCGTACAGTGAGGTGGGTTTCCTCCCACAGTCATGCAGTTTACTGTAGGTTAACTGGCGTTCCCAAATGGCCTGCGATGGAATGCCCAATATTTGGTACAACTCTTCCATTAAAGTGTTAAGAATTATAATCATGTGATATTAGGTCAAAATAATAAATTGGTAAGTTGAACTAATCAAATCAAAATTTTAAGAAATGCCAAGATTTCTGAACGAATTGTGAAAATTCAAGGCATTTTCTAGCTGCTCTTAAGAGTGGTATTTCATTACTTCAGCAGGTTGTAATAGAGCAGAAATCATTCACCAGCTGTCCAAGGAGCAAATCTTACGATCAGTAGTCTAGCGGAAGGATTAAACGGTAAACCTGGGGCAAATTTCAAGAAATTTTAGTATTCCGCGCGACTCCCTTTATACCAGCTCCTGCGAAACGATTTTATCCCCCGGCGTGTGTACATGCCTGCGCGCGAGTCGGTAAGCGAAGCCTTCATGATCTTAAGTAAGTGTTCATTTAAATCAATATCTGCAACATTAAACTTTAGTGGTCTCGCTCAGAGAGATCAATAGGACTACAGAGGCGGGTGTACGGCTAAGGTGCGAGGCCGAGCAAGTGAGAGAAATTAAAGGAATTGACTCTACGTAATGAATATTTATGTTCAGCATTAGAGGCGCAGCAGTTTTGTTGTTAGTGACAAAGTAATTCGGTAGGTTGGGATACATTTATGTGTTTCTATTCAAGCTTTAATCCGACAGCTAATCTCTTAACATGCTGTAATTTAACCCCCGAGTGTGAACTTGCTCAGTATGTACAGTACAGTAAGAAGTACAAAGCCATATCTTTATCGCTGATATGACTGATGTGTCATTAAAATATCTGTATAAGGTTAACAATGCTCTCGCAGAGGTATTTTGAGGTCAACGTGAGATTTGAGTGTTAATTTCGAAAGCTCCACACATGGGGAAAGTTTCTTGTATTCAGATTCAAGTTACGCGTCGCATATTCATGTTGTTAACGTTGCATCCTGAGATTGTCAGATTTCTACTGAATAGACTTTTTGCAGTCATATACAAATGAAAAGATCGTTTAAAAAACGGGGGTTCAAGTCAAATCAGGATTTTTGATCCTGAGATTTTTCTCTATACAGTTCCCTGCTACACTAATGTTTCCCTAGTGTCTGGATACCATCATGGTAGAAAGTTTTTCTCAGTACACCGGAGCAATGATCAGATTGCCTGCTTCAAGTCTGAAACCCAGGCCTCCCAGGAACTCCTTTAATGGCCCAAACATGTGGAAATGGCTTGGAGCGAGGTCAGGACTGTACGGGGGACGTGGCAATGACTCCCAGCCGAGTTCCTTTAATGGTGCAAGTGATGTTCATGAATGATTGTGAGAAGTCTTCTGTGAATGTCAATCAGTTTTATGACTCATTCACCTAAAATTTCAGTTCAAAGTCCTGGTTTGACTTGAACACTCCTTGTATAGGCAAGGCAAGGCAGGTTTAATTGTACACAATGGTAATTCAAAGTGCGTTACATACAGTAAAAGAGAAGAAAATAATCATAAAAAGAGAAAAAAAATAATAGCACTAAATCTTTTAATATTATTTCAATTTGATTTAAAATAAAAATAAAAACAGTTTGTAGTGGCACTTATAAAACTACTTAAAATTTGATTTAAAATCTAAATAAAAACAGTTGAAAAATATACGAAACATAAAATACAGTGCAGTCAGTATATAGTATATATGTATAATATATTTTAAATATAAAGTCCTAAATAAATAAATAAATAAATAAATAAATAAATAAACATAGAAAAATGCTTATTTAATTTTTTATATTGTGCATTATTGAAGGATAACTGAACATGCAATTTAATGCGCCAATAGACACTATACCAGTTCCAAAAATCATAAATGTGTGTATTGTAAGCTTTCATACACTAAATTGTTTTGCTCTTCATGCACTTGTCAAAATAAAGGCATTAATCTTACAAACAAGGGCCGTGCATGTACTACCACAGTATCCACCATGGACTTCCCCAAAGTTTGATGGTACATACCATAGTACTAATATTGTACTCACTGAAGGGCAAAGTTTGACGTACCACATCAATACTATGGTAAATTATGGTATATACTATAGTGTAATAGTACATCTCATAGTTACATTTCGTATGGGTTAATATCTAATGAAGTTAAGGTTTATGGGATGAGGTAGTGTTTGTATTCACATGGTGGTCACATGACACCCGAGCATGTTTCCCCTTGCTAATTTGAATTCATATGATTGCATACACAGAGAGCTACAATGTAATAAGGTCAGCAAGCCAGGAAGTAAACAATAAGGGGCCATCTGTTCGAGTATAATATGTGCTAATACTGCTAATTTTTTAAAGCAGGCAACACCTCTCATCATTCATCATCTATACTGGTTTATCCTGTATACAGGGTCATGGGGGAGCTGGAGCCTACAGTATCTCAGGAGACTTGGGGCATGAGGCGGGATACATCCTGGATGGGTTTCTGATCCATCAAAGAGCACATTTATGTACACACTCACACGCTCATTCACACACTATGAGCGATTTGGGAACGCCAATTAACCTAATCTGCATGTCTTTGGATTGTGGGAGGAAACCCGAGTTCACGGAAGAAACCCACCAAGCACGGGGAGATAACAAGTGAAATGGCTATTGTATATTTATTCCCATTTGTACGACCGTTGTAGGATAGCTGGTCAACATTCTCACACTTATTTGAACATTACAGGGAAATCTCGTCTTTGGACTATGGGAGAAATACAGTATGGGAGAATGGGAGAGAGAGAAACCAGCCAAGCACTGGGAGAACATGCAAACTCAAAACATACCCGAGGTGGGAATAAAACTCTGACGCTGTAGGTGCGAGGCGACAGTTCTAAACACTAACCATTGTGCCGCCCTGGTAATACAGCCGTTTTCAAAAACTGATTATTCAATATAGCATGGGTTGGCATCCCATGTCAGGACTTATGAGATCCTCAGAAGCTGGCAGAGGAGCAGAGGAATAATGTCCCTGACTACTTAATGAAATCAGACTTGAATAAACACAAGTGCACTCATGAAGGGGGGAAAAAAAAGTCATCTAAACAAGCTGCTATGACACAATGCGGCGTTATGGGCTGATGCATTAGGACAGAAAAAGACCCGTCAGACGAGGACAGCGTTCGGATAAAGTAATCTCTGTGCGTGCACCCTATTTCCGAAACGAATGGCTTCAATATCTGCGCAATGGTGTGTTGAAGACGCACCGGCATATCATTAACAACGAGCGAGGCCATTAAAAGGCATTTCTGTCTCTGCGGAGAATCAAATCCAGAGCGGGGAAGCACTCTTGTTTACAGACTTTCCTGCTACACTGCCATGATTTATCGTAATTGCTGTTATCATAATAAATTCGACGAGCGATAATGCCACGGGAAGTGAGAGGACGACTAATGTTATGATCAAACCGAACAAACGAGAAGCGAGCGCTGCTGTTGGGGGGTGGGGGGGGCTTGGTGTTGGTGGTGGTGGTGGGGTGGTTTGGGTGTTGCTATGTCGTAAAAGCTTTAACGCTTAACTTTTATGTAAGGCTTTAAATGAGCTGGTGGAATGACACCAACAGGCAAAAATGAATAGATTGAGGAAGATGCACGAGTGCTGGGTAGTGGAGCGCTGTGTTCTGCTAGGAAAAATATATATCAGGAGGAAATGAGAACTCACACTGAACTCTCCCTCTATGTATCAGGTAAATCTTCATTTTGCGATGGTTCTGGGGAAACTAGACCATCCTTGTTCTTCACATCTTGGGAGATATGAGTGATATACGTATCTTAAATCGTTGTGGTGATTATGATTTATTGAAGTTGTTCAAAACCATGCTTTGATGTTATGAAGCACTCACACTGAAGATCCCTTTTATCCGTGTGAAGCGAACATTTAATCCTCTTACAGAAAAAGTCACCATATTAAAGATTACATGATTTTCTTTGTTAAAAAAAAATGTTTAATCACTCACTGACTCATCATCTATACCACTTTATCCTGTATACAGGCTCACTGGGGCCTGAAAACAATCTCATGAAACTTGGGGCCATGAGGCGGGGTAAACCCTGGACAGGGTGCCAATCCATGGCAAGGCACACGCACTCATTCACACACTACGGGCAATTTGGGAATGGAAATTAGCCTAATCTGCATGTCTGTGGGAGGAAACCGGTGTACCCGGAGGAAACCCACCAAGCACGTGCACACAAAGGCGGGAATCGAACTTGGCCGGGATTTGAACCCAGACCATGGCGGTGCAAGGTGACAGTGCTAACCACTAAGCCACCGTGCCGCCAATCGGTTAATCATTAACCAAATTTTATTTTCACATTTTATTTTTTTTGGCCGAGAATTTGGTAGCTGTTTTTTATACTCTAATTCTTGTAGGGGTTTCCGCACCATGCAAATCTCTATAAGTTACTATAGACACTTACACTTGCTTGCACACTCTCTACTCCTTTTAAAATACTGCTGTAATCTGCGAAATTCCATCTGGGGTTAATAAAGCAATCTATCCATATATTAATGCCAGTGTATTAGAATGACCACATAGTGTATATATACTGTATACTACCAGTCAAAAATCTGGACACATCTTCTAATTCCATTGCCCTTCCTGATTTATATTTCTATCTACATTGTAAAATAATGTTGACAGCGTCCAAAATATGCAATAAAAAAATATATATATATATATATATATATAAAACAGTTAGTCTGCTACTTATGCCCTTTAAAGCCTTCATAATGGCTCTAATCAGATATGATGTTTGTTAATTGGTGATTTCATGAGAGCCAGTTTCATCATGGTGCTTGATGGGTTTTGCAAATGCACTTGACACCATACTGTTCTTACAAGAATTATTCCAGAAAAGCTGAACTTCATGTCTTGAAATAACACCTGACCTTTGATGTTACTTAATTACATAACTACATATGATTAAGGTTATTTCATAGTTTTGAAAAAAAATGTAGAAAATAAATCACTAATCAAAAAATATTATATCAAACAGTGTGTCCAAACTTTTATTAATAAACCATGGAGGTGTTTTTTTTAAACCTCAAATTTTAGAACCTCAAATCCAAACATGTAAAAAAAAAAAAAAAAAAAAATATATATATATATATATATATATATATATATATATATATATATATAAAATGTAGTATAAATGGTCTGCTGTGGTGAACCTGAATGGGAACAGCCAATAGAAGAAGATTAATAGTAGTAGTAATAATAATAAATACTCACTTAATCCATTATGAATTTAAAAATTCAAAGAGGTTTGCATTAACAGTACTAAAAGCAAAAATATGTTTTTATTCTTTGTCATTCAGACACATCTGATAGATTCCGGGTTAGGCAGGAGGCGTCAATATTTTTGCTAGCCACTGCAAATAGTTTACACCAAAGCTATGACGGATTGTAGTTTGATTGTATTTGGCCAAATGAAAGTCAAAAGTTAAATTTATTCACAAACCGATGATAGTTGCCATCATCGAGCATGCGGCTAAGAGAAAGTCACAAAGTCTAATGTCACATGCTACTAATATTAGCATTAAAACATTTGAATGTAGGTAATGAGGTCACAAAAACAACATTGACAAGCTCTGAAAGCTCTGAAGAAGTGCCAGCATGAACAGTTTATATGGGCGTCTCAGACGTTCCCGCTGTGTGTCATTGACTTTCAATAGCCAGTGTGCTTTGATTCACACTGTTTGTCTGACCCGCTACAATAAACAGTCTTCACTTCATGACGGGGACAAAAAAACAGCTTCTCTTTTCAGTCCTTCCAAGCGACCAAACCACACAGCTGAAAGCTGTGTACTTTGAGTGCCTTTTTGAAGTCGTCATACACATTTGTGTGTATTTATCTAACATTTCCATGGCCTGAAGATGGACTTAACTAGTTCACGAACAGCAGGAGACACAGTTAGCGGTTTCTCTGTTGTAATAGAGAAAACACTGGAAAGCGGTGAAGGTTTGATGGCCACTGTCTGTTAGACTTTTACATTTTTACCCTGTTATGTAGTTTATGCCTCGGTGATCTTTATTTCATCTTTTCTTTATGATTGTACATGAAAATTCTGTGAATTCATAAGCAAGCATGAGACTCTTAGGTCCCTCGTTTTTCCTAAGTAAAATCTCTATTCATGGTTCTCTTGACAATATCCGTAGATGCATGAGGTATGATTGAAAATCAACTCTGAATGATTAAAAATGGCCGCCTCAATTCTGATTGGACAAAAGATCCAGCTGCAAGGCTAAGGGTGTTTCTTGATTCTGGGGCCATATCCTTTGAAGGGCGTGTTTGAAGGCTGATTATATTATATTGTCGCAGCTAAGGTTGAACCGTTACAAGTCTCCTTTAAAAGAGGACATCAAATGTAGCTTTCTTTCCACAGACAACCAAAAGGCAACAGTTGGCTCAACTGGTTCAACCTATCCCAAACTTCTTTGTTAGCCTTGGAAGAGATAGGAGGAGACGGTGGTGGACGAAAGGCCAAAGGATATTACATATATGATAAAAATAACATATATATATAATATGGCGGCATGGTGGCTTAGTGGTTAGCACTGTCACCCTGCACCTTCAGGGTCAGGGTTCGATTCCCAGCCAGGATCAATTGCCACCTCTGTGCTTGGTGGGTTTCCTCCGGGTACTCCGGTTTCCTCCCACAGTGTAAGGACCAAAAACATTGGCATCCTGTCCAGGATGTACCCCGCCTTCCCCATGATCCTGGGATACAGGATAAAGCGGTATAAACTATGAGTGAGAGTGAGCATATATATACATAAATTAAATAATAAAAAATCAAAGGGATTTATGTACAACCCTTTCCATGGGAGACAAACGGCTGCCTTTAACCTACACTATATTGCCACAAGTATTCGCTCTCCTGCCTTCACATGCATATGAACTTGAGTAGCATCCCATTCTTAATCCATCGGGTTTAATATGATGTTTGCCCTGCCCCCTTTGCAACTATAATAGCTTCAACTCTTCTGGGAAGGCATTCCACAAGGTTTAGAGAATTTCTGACCATTCGTCCAAAAGCGCAATTGTGAGGTTGGACGAGGAGGCCTGGCCCATAGTCTCCGCTTTAATTCATCCCAAAGGTGTTGGGGTCAGACCAGTCAAGTTCTTCCACACGAAACTCACTCATCCATGTCTTCATGGACCTTGCTTTGTGCACTGGTGCGCAGTCATGTTGGAACTGGTGTTTAAAGACTGCGCCTCCGAAATGAGACACACGCTAATATCTAAGGGTTTTAGATTTTCTCAGTGGCTTCGGAGAAATTTTTGAATCATTGTTAACATTTGCAAAAGTGTAAGTGCAATCTTTCTATACAGACATTCGTTTTTTAGATGGATGGATGGATGGATGGATAAATAGATGGATGGATAAATGGATGGATGGATGGATGGATGGATAAATGGATGGATGGATGGATGGATGGATGGATAAACAGATGGATGGATGGATGTCTTATTTATCCTGAAGAAAATTCCAAGGTTCAGTTCCTTGACCGGGAAACAGGTTTTCATTACTGGCTGATCATTAGTCGATCTAACACTTCAAATGTTCCTCTCCATTTGTGAAAGTCAAGATTCAATAGTTATGCATAATCATTTGCATAAATGTACCAAAGCATTTTCATTTTTCACATCGCTTTTATGATGTGTACAAGTGACTAAATGATGTGCAGCTTGTACAATTCACTGAGAAAACTAATGTAATCACTTTTTGTTTAGCTTACTAAATGCTTCATGTCAAACACTCCACATCAGTGTATTTTTTTCCTCCCTAAAGTGGCTAGTTGTTGTTTTCTTAGAGTAGACATTTGTCTACGGTGTCATTACTTTGTAACAGTCAGAGGTAAAGCTGAAAAGATTCAGTTGATCAAAAATAAATGTTCCTCCAAAGGTTTTCAGAACGGAGAATGACTCTCTTATGAGGAAGCTGCTTGTTTCGCAGACTTTCTACAAAATTGAAATATAGCTATAATTAGATAAAAAGTAGAAGTCGGTCAAGTCAACCCGGGACTTGTGATGAAATTTAGTGAAGACTTCAAGCGCAGTATGGTGATGAGACTCGTAGTAAAATCAGCATGTATACGTCCATGAATGACTCAGGCCACGGCGGCCCGGAGCCCACTGCAGCCGTTCCTGTGCACATTCAGAGAGTGGAACCCCTGTTCCTTGAAAACTGACGTATACCATCAACTGTCTAGCCGTGACTGGTGGAGGGGTAATTTAATTAAGAGGGGTAAACGTAGGTTTAAAGGTCTATGGTACTATTTAGCCAAAAAGTGAAGAGAATAAACCATGGAGGTAAGAAACTTTCAAGATTTTTGAAAGATTTTTTTTTTAACTTTAAAATATCAGATAACCGAATCCAAATTGGAAAGCTAATGCGCTATGTAGGTACTATTCCTCGTTCCATACACCAGGTAGTGCTCTTAATCAGGGGTTAAAGAGGGATTGGGGATTCAGCCTTGTCTTAGTAGCAAGGGATAAAGGTAGTTTTTACCGTCATAATTCTGCACAAACAAAAGTTCTGATTTGAAATAATTTTAGTATGTGATATCAGTTTTGAATTGTTAACTGTTTCTTTTTTATTCTACTTAATGAAAACAAAATGCTGTATTGTTGTGAATCATGTTTATAAGACTGTGTGCTCTGGCACTGATGCATTATTAATCAGTTTCTTTATAAATAGCCTGTTTTGCTCAACCTGATGTTTTAGTACCTAATATAAGGCATTTTTTTTTATTAATACGTTTTTATTAAACATTTGTGCACCATTTCTTTATATTGCGTCTTCGCTGTCTCAACCATCTACATTGTTTCTAAATGGGAAAGTCTCGGCTTTCTGCTCGTGCTCGTATTATCTTCGCGAACTGAATATGATAACACGCCTTTGGGGTACATTCGACGCTGAATAAACAGTTAATTAAGTCGGATATTGGTGCTGAGCAGTTAGCCGCTCACAGGGCAGTCACCCGTTATTAATTTCTGTTTAGCTTTCGGACGAGCCCTGTACTCTGAGCGTGTCGCATTTCTCCTGCTCCGTAGCTGGCAGACAGAAAGCATTAACGTCAGAGGAGCCGTTTCTCACTCTCCGAGAGGGAGGGAGCGAGGGAGGACGGAGAGATGCAACACCTGTTGTGGAGGGCAGTGAAGCTTGCGATTTAATTTTATCAGTTTCTCATTAGGGCGGGGGCCGAGGGAGAGGAACCCGGGTGATGATGGGAGTCGGCGAAGCAAGCCGAGCAGCGTCAGATAGAGCGATACATAAACCTCTGAGTGGATTCAATAACAGGACAGCGAGAAGGAAAGAGAGACAGACAGAGATAGGAAGGTGGTAAACACGCCCGGAGAAATGTAATCTCGATATGCTAATGTGTACAGGATAGATTTTGTACAAATTGTACGATGTGCTCATATGGTATCACGATTGTAATGCTTACAATAACAAGAATAACATTGTGGTTGGACAGATGGTCTAACAGATGCATAAATAGCCAGATGGATGCATAGATGCTTATATGATCAGGCAGAAGGAAGGATGGGTGGACAAATAAATCATTAGACGGTCATAGAGACAGATAGGCTCAAAAGACGAATGGATAGAGGGATGGATGATTAGATGGGTAGACAGGAAGACGGACACCTAGATGGACAGATAGATGATTAGATGGTCAGACAGACAGGCGGATCTTTGGAAAAGCAGACAGATGAATAGAAGGATGGATAGACACTTGAGCAGTTAGGTAATCATTTATAGATGGACATCCACACGGATAGATGGAGCAGTGAATTGTTAGCTTCTTAGACACACTGATAGAAGGACAGATAGACAAGTGATGGACGACTGGTTAGACAGACAGACAGACATACAGATAAACAGACTGATTGAGAGATCAAGGACTCAAGAATACAGAAAGACTGTAAGATAGAGGAATGGGGACAGATATTTGGACAGTCAGATGGATAATTAGGTAGTTTGACAATCAAATGGATAGATGGACAGCTACAAGAAAGAATGAAGAGACAAACTAACAGACAGGCAGATTGAAGGATAAACACATAGATGTAGGAACATATGGTTATGCAATCAAATGTGTAGAGGAACAGATGCACAGATAGGTAGACAATATGAAGGAGTGATAGTTGGTTAGATGGTCAATTGGATGGATAGATTGGCAGATGGATAAATAAATGCGTAGATGATTAGACAGACACATAGTCGGGCAGATGGAAGGTTAGGTAGACAGGATGGCTTGACATCATCTAATCATGATGTGACCTTCATATATATTATCCTAAATGGCCACATTCTGGTGGCCACATGATGTTCTAGTGTTGTCTGAGATCAGGTTAGATCATATTCATCTTCTAAGTGGTTGTAAGGTTGGGGGGCGGGGGGGGGTGGGGGGAGCAATGTTTTTCCTTCAGCTGGTTTCATAATTGCGTTCTGACTACACTCCTCGAAAAAGCTGCGTTGCACACATAAACCGTCAGCTCTCTCTGCATTAGAAATGATGATGCCGGCCTGTGGGTGAGCACCATTTGCCTGAATCCATTGTGTTTTCAATTGTCTCGTCTGTCCGCCATAAAGGAAAGAGTGAGGAGGCTCCTGCTGTGCCGAAGCACCGCGGCAAATTGAAAGCGTAATTTCGAACAATATGGGGCCCAGCGGTCGGGGAAACCGATTGCCTCGGCAATTCTCTCAGAGACGAATGCAAAAGTTGGGGGAAATGAAAGCATCGCTCCGAATAAATAAGATGGGAGAATAATGGCAGGAGTAAATGACTTTCGCCTGAGGTTAGTGTGGGCTCATTGGGTAAGTCCATTTGGAGTCACCCAGTGGTCCTTTGCTCTTCTTGGAGATCCTGCTGCTCTGGCCACATTGTCCTTCAGAAATTAATCGGCAAATGATGTTACTGTAGATGCTGAGAAATTTCTCATGACAAAGCTGATTGTTTTTTGTTTTTTTCTCTCTCTGTGTATTCTATATCGCCAAAATGTCCGACTTCTGACCTGGCTCTTGTATTTTCAAATGGATTGTAATTCACTCAAAGCCCAAATATAACAACAATGAAGAGGCAGCTGTAACAGTTAGATCCTCCGCAGAACCACCACCAGTAGCCCCTTGGGTAAATGGTAAAGAGTTTAGCTACCAATATGATTTGATTGTATTTCGTCTGGACGCAATATCATTTTAGCATTGAAATTGTTCTCAAAGGAAATTTGCAGATACGGCTCACCTCGAGCCAAGCATGACCAAGAATGGAAGGAGAATCTGTTTAGGATGAATCTAAACTGATAAAGATTCTGTACAGATGTGAATAGGAGGCATATTGTTTGTATGATTGCAGGTTTGTCTGTTTCTTTTGCTTTCTGTGTGCATCATGATTGGCTCTATTTGCCTTGCAAAATTCTTTACAAACTGGCCTAAAATGTATAAAAAAAACAAAAAAAAAA